>CABFOV010005188.1:0-44903 GCA_902141375.1 Timema poppense
CATAAGCCAAACAGAATTTTGATATAAATAAACTAAATCTAATTTGACACTAAGTGTCTCACCTAGAGAATGCGGAGAAATGTGTCTCATGGCTAGAGAGTCCTGCCATTATATACACATAAGTTGAGTCACGTGTTCTCACAGCGCAGGAAGTAAGGAAGGGAAAAGGGGGGAGGGGAGTGCATAGTTCAGGAATACTCTCACGCAGTCTGGGTATAATTCAAATCGCACGCCGTTCAACCGACCTGACCGTTGATACCACAACACTGTTGTTGGCGCGCACAGATCTGCGCATGTCGATCATCTCTTGTTATTCTTTCGGCGAGGCACACCTAGGGGTGGACGTCGAACCACGATCCCTCAGTTGGAAACAAGTCGAGCCGTGATGTGTACGTAGTGTGGAGCCTCGTTGTAGATCAGCCAAATGGTCAGAATTGGTGAGCCAAAACAATCCTTTTCCTTTCATGTTGTAACAAGGTTAGAGGGTTTTGGTATAGGAGTAATGATCCCTCACATTAAAAATCTATTGTTAAGATATTAGAACATGAATTTTTCCATAAGGACCACTGCGGTGAAAAAACTTCCAGAGGCAAAATATTCCCACTTTTTGATCTTCGAGTGGGGAAAACTTCAAAGGGCTTATGAAAAAGATAGCCATAATTTGACTTGGAAACGTGGAACGTTAAAAGTTTAAATAGACTAGGGACACTTCAACCGTTATTCGAGGAAGAATATAACTTATGTGTTGTATTAGCTCTGCAAGAAGTCAAAAGACCAAGAGAGGGTGGTTTTACAGTTGGAAGATAAGGTTATGACTTCTGCTGCTATACCTTCCGAAAATAGTTTTTGTTCCTCATCTAATAACCTCTTTTTTTTTAACAAAGCTCAATGTCAATTTTTCAGCCAGTCTCAAGAGCAGTAACAACTACATTGAATTTGTTCGGCATGGTAATTAAAAGATGACATACAATATCTAATTCCTCTAATGTAGCACCCGTTGACCATAATTCATGAATCAATTTATCAAATCGATTAAAATGTACCTCCATAGTTTCACTTGATGGATCAAACTTCATCAATAAAATACTTTTACGTAGAAGTAACTGGTTATCTATGCCTTTTCTTGCATAGGTATTCATAAGGGAAAGCCATATCTCCAATTCAGATTCTTTATCTTTGGAACATTCAAGAACGTTGTCTGAAAGTTTCTGGACTATATGAGACTTGCATTTTCTATCTTTTTTCTTCCACTCTTCCAGTTCTTATTCGTGATTTCAAAACTATCAGCTTCATTGAAAATTATTTTCGTTCGGTAATCACTTTGAACTACTTCCAGCAAATTGAGTTCATCAAGCAGCGTTTCCATTCTAAACTTCCAGTTATTGAAAATTGAACCATCAAATAATGGAACACAATACTTTTCTTCATCGTCATGGTGGCTAACAAGGATTCTTCTAGGATCTTTTAGAGGTTAACGTTAATTTTGATTCTCGATGTGCACAGACAATAATAAATGTTCGTTCATTTTAAAAGACTCTGGGCCCATAACCTGAAAACGTCCCACTGCAGGTTTATGGAGTATTTATTCTATGAACCTCAAACATTATCTGATTGAAATTACTTTATTAACTGAAATATTAATATGAACTAAAAAACTAATTACATATCAGGCAAGAACAAATACTATCAACAGAATTAACAACATATGCATGAAAAATGTAACAAGATCATAATGAATAAATGTTAAATTGCTATACCAATAACCTTTGGGTTTCCTTTAGGCTGAAGAGTTAGTATTTGCCGAATACAATTAAGCAAATTGTATTTGTGAAATACAATTATCTTAAATTTTCATTTCTAATAATTACTCCCAGCTATTATTATAGTTAATCTTTATTTCTTATCAAGCAAACCATTGGGCAAAGAGAGTAAGACATCAGTCCTGTCCTATCTGGTTTGCTACCGATAGGAAGATATATTTTTGAATCAATGTAAGATATATTTAGGCATTTGGCCCTAAATGGTTTTCCAGCTTACATCCGGACAATTACATGTACATTTTGTTTAGATTCTACCTTACTCAACACTAAATCATCAGTGTAAATATTATGATAGCCCGGATGGGTAGTAAGATGTGGAACACAAAAATAAAATATCATTCCTCTCAAACACCATTATAATTAAATTAGCATATTATGACCCCAAGTAGGGATAGGAGGGAAATAATAATTTCAAAAGTATTTATTGATGACTTAATTTCCACAACACACTAACAAATATGATAAAGACACAAAGTTAAGTTGTAAATTTTTAAGTTTTACAGGCTCAAAAAGTCAGGGTTAATGCAAATCAATAAAAAACATGAATTTTAACATGGAATAATTAACAAAAAGGGCTTTCAGATGAATAGTAAATAGTTATAGTTTACTTTTAAGAATTATAGTTCATCGTTTTAAACATTTTCATGTAAATTTTAATTCTAATTAAATAACTCAAAAGGGAGACAAATTACTTGATACATGAATCAGTTGGCAGTGATTGATATATTTGATTGGCAGGTAGTTGACTATAACCCGCTTTGGTGGCCGCATAATCTATGGTGTCACTCTTGAAATAGACTAGACTGCCTAGAATAGGGAGATTGGGCTTCAAATCCCAATCAAGTATGTAGAAGAGTTTTCCCTCCAAACGATTTTCCACTCTGACTCCACGCAAATGTGGATACATTTACTCTAAATATTTAGTATATAGGCATACAACCCAAACAGGTACTAATATGCAATTAAAGATTTATATAAATTTACTTTATTTTGATTGTACTTGCGCATCATTTCTAGTGTTATTCGAGTAATAGCCGGTTGAAAGTAAGTTTGTTCTGCATCCACCATTATGCGGACATCTAGGTTTGTTGCCATCTGTAACACATTAACATACTTAATTAGACTATGGCAAAGTTTTACAACTAATATCTATTTTACAATAAGAATAATACAACTATTATAGCCGATCCCAATGCTGAGAACGAGTTTTAGGCGTATACTTGCCACAGTAGAATTATGCATATAGTTCTCACAAGGTCTTACATTCATTCACAATGTGGTCAATCATATTTTTCACTATTCTTAACTATCAAAATATTCTTGTTCCTGTAACAAATCAAAAAATGATATGCTGATGACAACCACTGTAATTTAAAATTTCAATAAGATTTATGAATAAATTGTAAACAAATATGCAGTTTTGAATTTATAACTGCAAAATAACAAGGACATGTTAACTTGTCAAAATAGAGTTTTAACCACTATATAGTTATAATTAATATTAGTTTTTCATTTCAACAATACAAATTTTGTTTTGATTTTCATGCTGAATAACGGAAAAAACCCAACCTAATGTTATGTTTGGATAAAATAAAAATTAATTGGTACCAAGCTAAGTCACTATTTCACTTTTTATTATTGTTAATGCCATTGGTTACGACTACAGTAATTGGTTTGCCTTGATACTGCATAAAAAAGGATATTATTTACACTCAACAGAAAGGAAAGGGGGATAATTTTTTTGCCTTAAATTATCTATAAATACTAGGTCTACACATAATGAAAGGACTGTCTATTGTGACAACATATGGTGATGGCCTTTGGGGTGTGCAACCTGGCCTGTAAGGTCACACAGGGTACTGAATGCCAACCATCACTTAACTCATCTAAATAAGTAAAGTTAAAAACATTTTACACTCTGAGTCCAGGCAATCTTGCTTCTGATCACCTCATTAAACACAATAAAGCAAAGTGGCCATCAAATCAGAAGGATACAAACTTGAAAAACTCTGGTCGACACTTTTTTTGCATGCAATAAAAGTGGTCAACATGGAAAATATTTCAACATACCTTAGTTAACATCAGTAAGCCCCAAAATATTGGCCTTTCATCTACCTGGGTAATCAATAGGTGCCGGTAAAGGTATCAATTATTCCAGTTCTATCACTTGGTGTTCAAACACATATGAAGTAGTTTCATTTTCACTTTGATGATGAAAATGATATATATGTTATGGACATATTGAATAACAGGTCACTATGAAAAATGACCTGGCATTACGCATAGTGACCAAAGCAGTCATGCAAAGTGATAAATATTTGTTAATTTATCATTTTGACTTAGTGGTATGCATAATGCTCTCTCTAGGTAATATGATTTTAAACATTTGTATCTAATAATCTGTCATATTTTTTCCACCGATTTTGTTAGATAATTCCTTACTTATTTTTGTATATTTGTTTAAATCAATGAAAAATTAAATCAACTTTGCTTTCCTTTAATTATCGAAAAACATAAAACCATACTTACTTGTATGCAACTACAAAATATTAACTTGATAAACTTACTACTAATTAAAAGAGTTTATTTACACAGCATTCAAACAAAGAGATATATATTTTTTTCTTAATTATTAACTCGTGTATTGGTCCTTCCTATATAAAAACAACAAAACAACAATAAAATTGAATTGTTCTTAAAGAATTTGTTAAGATAAAATATTTTGTTTTCAGACTATTTAAAACTAAAGCAAAGTAAAACATGATTGTTTACTTTCCATTACAACTTTTTTTTTTCCCAATCTTGTAGTTAAATTTCTTTTACAATCAAACTTATGTATTGATACAATTTCATACTTTGGTGACATTTAGAATTACACATCTTCTTTTATTTTTGACATTTGCATCTATAAGAATAGCATCCACCTTCTCAGCTGCATCTGCTCTAACCTTGTCTTGCAGAAATTGATGACATTCTTGCACAAGCCCGAAGTGAAATTTCTATATATGGTACTTCTTCAGCAACAATGTAGTTTTATTTGTGAAGAGTAAATTGGTTTCTTGAATATAATTGTTTCAATTGGTTTAATTTGCTATGTGTAGTGCCCAGCTTATAAACATTTTTATTTTCAGTGGTGAGGACAACAGCTAAAATATTTCTTCCATCACTGCATGCTCGGTTTACATCTGGTACACAAAGCCTTATAGTTTCACCACCTACATTAGCGGGTGGGTATTTTAAATTTGAGGTGGCAATCATTTTATGTGCTTGCTTTTTAAGACTGGGCAAATCCATTTCTCTAGTTTCAGAGACCTTTTATATTATTTTATTATTATAACTGGTTGTTGATTTTCATCTTCATCATTCACTAACATTTCAGCTGTTGTAACTTTCGTGGTCAAATCATTTCCAGAAGAAAAAATCACATGTAAAGACGACTTTTGAAGTTCCTCATTCACATCATTATTTAAGTCTGACATTGTTGAAAAATCCATTGTAGTATTGGCTCAATAATATCAATTCCTTCGTCTTCTGGATTGTTCTGATTTTCATGATTGACATTACTTTTAAAGAGTGACTCCAATTCATCTTATTTATTTATGCTGGTTAATGCTTCTACCACTAAGAAACTTTTTAAACCAACCTTCAATTTTGGACCAAACATGGCCTCGTAAGGGCTGCAGTTTATACTGGTGTGTTCTCTATTTTTCATAAATTATACAAACTTTAACCCTTGTGACCACTTATTAGTGTTGTTAGTCTCTAGCCGAGATCTGGGAATGTTTTCAATATCCTGTTTTGCCCTTTCGATTCAGCATTGACTCTCTGAGTGCCCAGGTTTGCCATGCACCATATTCAGTTCATCCGACATACTGCAAAGTTCCTTAATTATATTGTAGGCAAATTCCCTACCATTAGCACTTTGCAAAATATTTGGTGTAGCAAATATCGTGAATATTTCTAAAAGAACATATTCTACTTATTTGCTACCAGAAGTTTTATTATTATAGCAATTAAAAAATTCTCATAGTATAAATTAACTTTTATATAGGTTATTTAATCACATCTTTAAAAGTTTATAAAAAATTTAGATTTAGGCTTTTACAAACATTCTCATGTGTAATACCTTGCCTTTAAGAAACTTTAATGTGCATGAAAAGGAAAATAATTAGTTAAGATCAATTAATGACCTATGTCATTTTATTTTTAATTAACCCAGGAGTGGTGTGTGAGGTGTAACACACCCCACACAATTTATTTTTGATTGTTTCTTTTATATTGCTGCGTCGATCAACATGTGTCACAGGGTAGCTGGCTCTTAATGTCCATAGAGTGCATAGCTTAGCAATACCAGTTTTCAGTTGCTAGCTGACCGTTGCAACGAGAGGTTAAAGTCGCTTGGGGTGTCCCACATGCCACCACAATACTGCTGTTACTGTTGTTTTTTTAACAAGGTGAGTGTATTCATAACAATATATTTCTATATGTTTATTATTGTATTTTTATATTCTCATAATTTCAACCGAATATAATAATATTTATTCCTGTCTTTGATTTTATTGCATATTCTTGGACTAAATTACATAATTTTTATAGATGGACAGCTACAAAATCGAAGCAGGGAGGATAAGATTCCTTTTTTACGAGGTTGCTGCAGAGGATCCCTTTGATTCAAAGGATAAAGGGGAGGATGACAATGTAGAACACAGTGACCATGACACTGATTCAGAGTAGTAACCAGACGATGATTGCAATGTTGCAGAATAGGTCAGAGGAGATATTCCTTATTATTTAGGTAAAGATGGACAAACAAAGTGGGGTGTACATACATCCGGGCCGAATGTGAAAACGTGTGCAGAGAATATTATTTCTCGTTTAACTTGTGTTGTGGGTATAGCAAAACAGGCTGTCACTCATGAGGACGTTTTTTATTTATTTATAACTCCAGAAATCTTTAACATAATAGTTACTTCTACAAACCAGGATATAGAAACTAAACAAAGTTTATATTCTCAACAGTACATTGTAAAACTAACCACTGTCAATGGAATTTCTGCAGTCTTGGTATTTCTGTATTTGGCTGGCATTCACAAATGAAGTTGTCTTCATTTGCAAGAACTTTGGGCAGTAGATGGCACAGACATTGATATTTTTAGAGCCACTATGTCTCTTCAAAGATTCAGGTTTTTGCTATCTTTCCTTCACTTTGATGATAAAACAACTTGAGTGGCAAGGCAACTAGCAGATATACTCGCCCCAATTAGAGAGGTCTTTGAAAGTTTTGTTAGTAACTGAAGAAAACATTATTCACTAGGAGCCTAGGTGACTATTGACGAAAAGTTGAAGGCTTTTTGAGGCAGATGTGCCTTTCTTATGTTTATACCAAGTAAGCCGGCCAAATACTGCATAAAGGTGTTTGCCATGGTTGATGTGAGAATGTTTTATGTACCAAATTTAGAAGTATATGTAGGGCAACAGCCAGATGACCCCTATAAATTAAGTAATAAGCCTGGCGACATAGTTGAATGACTTATTAGCCCAATATATAATTCAGGTTGAAATATCACATTAAACAATTGGTTCACAAGCTATGATTTGGTAGATATTTTGGCTGAAATACACAAATTAACAGTTGTTGGAACCATTCGTAAAAACAAAAGGTAAATTCCCCAGAATTATTAAACACTAGACATAAACCTGTTTACTCTACTATGTTTGCCTTTCGGGAGAAAAAACCCCTTGTCTCATATGTCCCAAAAAAGGGAAAAGTTGTATTGTTGATATCTAGCATGCACTAAGATGACAGAATTGACTGAGTAAGTGAGGAGGCAATGAAGCCCAAAAAATCACATTTTATAATATGTCAAAATGTGGAGTTGATGTTGTTGACGAATTATCTGCGTCATATGATGTATCAAAGAATAGTAGGTGCTGGCCTCTAACATTGTGTTTATCATTGATGAATGTAGCAGGGATCAATGCAAAAATAATATTTGACGCAAACATAAACAAAAAATTTGCGCATAGAACATTTCTGAAAGAGCTGGCATTAAAATTAATTAAGCCACATCTAAATGAAAGGTAACAAGTGAATCTTCCAAGAGATTTGTCATTGACTGTAAAACAACTGGCCTCACCCGGAACATCTACTTGTAACCTTCCACCAAAAATACCAAAATTGCCCCCCCTCCCCCCCAAAAAAACCTTGTTACATGTGTGGTGTGCACTTATATATATGGATCATGTAATAAAAGCATGTGAGGGCTGTGTTGGAAAATGCCAGGCAAAGGAAGAAGTTGTTGAATAGCATATTTGCCTGACCTATTCTGAATAAATCCCTCTTCTGATGTAATAAAAAATTATAATTTAGTAAATATTTGACATTATTTATTATTTAACGTTTCTAAATAATATTTTTGTAACTAAAAAATATTAATTCAATAAATACATATAAAAATATAGGTTAATTAAATTTAACATTTTGTTTACCAATAATTGTCTGTAATCTATGTACAAATAAACCAGGGTGGCTACAAAAGATATTTAAAAAAATTCCCTGACTATTTTTTCCAGTTTTAATGGTGGATGATGACTCTTGTTTATTTATTATTGATCACATATCAAAAAAAGTTTGTATCTACTAAACATAAACAGTTTTATCAGTTATTTTAAAATTAAAATATTATTTTATGTAGGCATTACTAACTTTTGTTTTAGTGTTTAGTTGCAAAATTAATAGGATATATTAGACATTTTTTAATTCCCTGACTTTTTCTTATTTTTAGTTAAATTACCTGACATTTCCCGATTTTCCCTGTCATCCAAAAATTCCCTGAATTTTTCATGTTTTCCCTGTCTGAAGCCACCATGTTAACTGTTAACCAGAATTTTTTTGTAGAACAAACTTTTTATTTTTACTGAATTTCATAAATATATTCAATAACAGTTATAACATGCATTTAAAAAGATAATTTACACCTAACGGTATTTTAAATAACAGGTTTCACTACAAAAACAAATTAAACTAGGTCACTTTTTTCACTAAATGAGTTTAAAACGTAATAAGAATAAATACACATTACTCAGTTTAAAAAAAAAAATATGTGAGCCAAATTAAAAAAAAAAGGATGGGGTGTACAGACACCCCACACACCACTGGTGTAAGAATTTCAGGACACACTACTGCCGGGTTAAATGGGAACCACAAAGGTTACATTCTATTAGTGTCAATCAAAAATATAACAAAGGCTATTTTGGGTTTTATTATGTATTCTTTTATGAAAACTAATTTTATTAATGTATTTGGGGGCAGTTTTCAATTGTATTGGAATTCATACTAAAGTCATCCTTTATGTAACACCATTTCATACTTGTTTGAATCAAGAGCAAATATAAAATAGAGTTTCAATATTATGACACTGTTCTTTGTAACTGTTGTGTGTCATTGCTCATACTAGGATCAACAAATGTAAAGCAATTTAACTAATTTATTTGAAATATTTGTGTAGAAAACAAGATGATATGGTAGAATATGACAATTAACATATTTTCTCTTCTTTCTACATTTAAATATATCGGTAAACAGAATTACTCCACACAGTGTAGTGGGAAACTACACTTAATAAGAAATTATAGTTATATAATTTTATTTTTGTTAAATTAGAAATAAGCAACTTACTTTACATAGTGAATCAATCCTCCTAATCATATTGCGGAACATTTCTTCTTCTTTAGGGGTGAGTTGGGTGAGAAGACGGACCATGCGGCCACTTTTTAAATCAGGCACTCGAAAAGTTTCACTCAACTGCTGGTTCTCATCAATGATGCCACTCCATGGGAATAAATGGATGACGCTATCAATAAAATCAAATCTTGATTACCCTACTAAAAGTAGACTTTGAATGGATTTAAAATATTGGAAAAGTAATAAAATATAACTAAGTAAAATTTGTTTGTTTCAAACCAAAGATTACAAGTCACCAATACACATTAAATACTAGTATATTTTTCATATAGGAAAATTGTCCCTTGATCACGAAAAAAGGTTCAAAGGGTGTGGATTTATAAATCTGCAATAAAATGGTTCATGATAACTAAATCTATAAGGAAGCTTTAGATTAAAGAATATTGTTTTGATTGGCAACATCTTCCAATATAGACCAAATGTCAGGGAACTAAAATTGTACAAACATAGAAAAGATATTCCAGAAACATAAAAAATACTTGGATTTCTTTATTTGGGGGCTTTAATGAATGTACTAATTTCTCCCCATTGTGCAAAGTCTTCGTTGGCTGCAGTATTGAAAAAAAGTTATTACTAACATCGAACAGAATGAAACTATCCATATACATGTTCTTAAGCCCATTTTTCATACAATGGATGGTTTTTAAGGTGTAGCGATGAGAAGTGTAGTACCTTCTTGCAATGGCACAAAATAACAGTCTTCCCATCTCACTTTTTAAGTTATATCATATTTGATTTTAATGTTTGAAACAATGTAATGCTTTTATAATTATAATGTTAATTGAATGATAATTCAAATAACTAATATTTATGATTGCTTTTCAGTTTTTTGACTAATTTTCATGAATCCACAAGGCTGGTTTAGGTTACAAATTAAATAAATCTTATTAAAACTCTGACAATTTAAATGTACATGTCACTTGCTTGGACTTAGAACAATGATTAAATCTGCATAGCATTTTGTGACTAACGATCGAATTCCAAACTAGTATAGCCCAAGCTTTGGTCAACGCTACACTTTCTTAAGTCATAATGCAGTTTAAAATTATGTTTATGATTTTACTTCATAACTTTATAATAGTAGATTTCAACAATTGCCTTAAATGTGAGCTGACTTTGTCTGAAGGTGAGATTTTTGTTAAAAAAAAAAGAGAGGGTTGGCAACTTTAAGCAAGATAAGGGGTGAGAATTAAATCACTCAGCTTGAAGGACTGTGATGTGTGAATGCCAAAAATTTTACAATAAAGAAAATAAACAGTAGCGCGGAGATAAAACTGGGTTGATATAAACCTTTTTCTGAAATTAGTGTTCAAAGGCCGAGTGTTCCACACCTCGATTTTAGGACTAAACGCCCACTTTGTGTACAAGATGTGTCATAGAAATGTTTTTAAACATTAGTGAAAAATCTGTCTCAAAACGCGATACAGTTGATTCAATTTAAATTTTGCCATTCAAACAAAATCTTTACACATGCACAAACTATATATATGGGGCTCAGACGTCATTTTATATACTAGCCATGTTGCTGATTTGGTTGCATATTATTTTAACGGCAAATTGGCATTAGACACAGCGTGAATGAATAAGAGGTATGCCTAGGAATAATTAAAGTATATGATACAAATAAGTATCCTCCATCAAATGCTTTCTTAGAAAACGTCAAAAGTAATGTTCTCTTCTAACAAAATTGCTTCAAGTTTTTCTGAACTCTATCATATTGAAGAACAAACGGAGAAAGAAATACAAATAAAACAAATAAGAACATATTTACTGCATATGTAATTATTGCAAGACAAATTTCCCTTTTATCTTCTTTACAAGATGGTTTTGGGAGTGTTCCAATGAAAAACATATGGTTCTAAGGACGTTTGCATATAGTGTCGCTTGTATAGTTTTGTGTTGCATTTGAAGAAGCCAAGCATTTCAAGATATTAGACTTAATACACCCAAAAAATACTGTAATTTTCGACTATTCTCTCAAATTATTTGATAAGACCAGCACCATTGATAGTTTCAACACTTTACATGCAATGGAGGGAATTTATTGCACAACTCCTTTAGTTCTGTTTCTTCAGGTGTGGAAATTGAAAGATTAAGAAAGTTTTCAAGTGCGCATGGTGTTGAAGAATGTGCCCATATTCCAATTGGAGCTGTTGCCCAACGATTTTATGTGGATATATGAAAAATGAATGGGATGACCCTATGAAACGAGTCCCATCCTCTGAGACATAGTGTATATTGTATCTCTAATTTATTAACATCCTTCTTGAAACAACTATGATACAATATATATTGTGCTACTCGCCGCAGCTGAGAAATGCAAATTATTATTATTATTAGCACCGCGTCTTACTACCCGTTCGGGTTATACGCACTTACGCTAATGTGTAATGGTAGGGTGAATTGTGAGATGAAATGGAGGACCTACAGTTTAACGTGGAATCCGAACCACGGGCAAATTATTAAATCAAAGGTGTTACTTCATGACTGTCATTTTCACAACCAAGCACTTCAATAAATTCTCGTCTGGAATTTGGACAGATATGATAATCGATCAGAGCCTTATGGGATATATTTTGTGGCTTGACCTAGACACTGACAAAATGGATTCCTGCAATGCCTATTTTAATGGCCGTATCAGAAAAAATTAAAGAAATCTTCCAAGTGTCATTTGCTACTATAGAACATGTTGAAGCTAGAGCATTGCATCAATCAAACTAATATGATGACAAGGGACTGGATTCATAGGCACCAAAAATGTTTAAAATAGGCACGCAAATAGGCACTAAAAATATAGAATATAGGAACCAAAATAGGCACTTTAAAAAATAGGCACACAATAATCAATTTAAAATTTATTTTACTACAAGATACTTACTACATGTAATCTACAAGCAACTCACATTGCTCTGAATCACTATATACTTTTCTAGATTTTCACAAGTGAAATTTGTTCTGTGTTCTAATAGAATATTTTTATAGTTTGAAAAACTTTTCTCAACTTCACACGATGCCAAGGGACAAAATTTTTAATTTGACAATTCTGAAGAGTTTAAACTTATCTCCTGCAATGGCGTGCTTTGCCCTCCCAAGATGTCTAATACTGCTACCATTGTTCTCCACCCAGGATTTCGTTGTAGTACTTGTTCAGTTTTGTTGCGACTGACGAGGCAACAGGTCCAGGGGTTTGCTTCATGCCTTCTTGTATTGTATGCATTATCTTCACTGGTTCTATTAAAGGCAGATCCCTGGCTTCCAGTGACACGATAACTCCAGGAAGGTTGCTGAAATAGCTCTTTACATAGGCCAAATCAGACACAACACTGCTAGAAGATGTAGCAACCTTTGCCTCTCTTATTGACACAGCATCCTCTTCATCAAATGTATGAATTACCTGAGATTATTGAGAATCAATTCATTATTTAAATTCTGAACAAAATATATATATTCGTGGCTACCATCGCAGCGCACAATTCAGAGTAAAATTGTTCACAATTGTCAGGAAATACAACTTGCAAAATTAACATTTGCCTGCCAGTTTTTTCTTTTAAACTTTTGCAGTGCATCGCTGTTTGTTTGTGTTGGTCTAAATGATATTTCTTGTCACATTTTACCTAAAATATGTGAAAAAATTTACATAATTTGTAATTTTACCAACCGTAATTTATTACATCTAACTATTCTGAAATAGCCCTAAGCCCGTTAAAATATATATCAGAAAGTATGAATCTTAAATCCATGAAAGAGTTTAAAAGTAGTTTACTTGTATTTAAAAAACCTATGGATAGCCAATGATGTTTATTTTAAAGCAAATAATAAATTTTTCAAATATTGCAAACCTATTTTGAATCTTAGTATTAAATTTAATGATATGGATATTAAACTTACCTCTTTGGTACACGATTGGCAGAAGATGATTTTTCCATCTGTCGTGAAATTAGTATCACCACCTATCCATTGCTTAAATAAAGCGCTTTTGCTTTTTTTTCCTTGGGCATTTCCACCACAGTTAACACAAGAAGGGTTACAAAAAAATCAGTAAACAAACCCACCAAGACAGAAGTTGACTCTAAAAGACACAATCACGTACTGAAATAATGATGGTTAAACCAAGTGGTAAACTATTCTAATCTCCACGTCAGTCGGGCTAAGGCTGTTGGACCACATCACACCACCCTCGCCCATCCCTCTACTCACTTCCATCCTAATACCCCTTATTATTGGGCGTGATGTTCTAAACATAGTCTGTCAAGGTCAGGCCAAGTCACATGTTCCCCTCCCCCTCCCACTAACCCCTTTCAAACCCAAACTTTCATGTCTATAAACTAGATTATTTTTCAGCAAAAAATAAATAAATATATATATATATATATATATATATCAAAGAAAAAAGACCGAAATAGGCACAATAAGGTTTCTTATTCATAATTCATAAAATAGGCGCAATTAAGGATCTTATTCATAAAATAGGCAAAAAATAACAGAATAGTAAATTCTAGACACTATAAAATTAACATATTGTACTTGTAATAACATGAAACACCTATATATCTCAACTGCCTATGTTTTACGATAAAGGGGAAAAAAAGGCAAATAGGCAAAATCCGGTCTCTAATAATGACCTTCACAAATATTTGGGTTGGTTTTTATCTCACCATCCATTTCCAGTTTGACACACTATTATGACTTTAAGAACCAGAGTAAAAGGAGGTGAAAATATTAATTGAAATAAAGCATACACAATAGGCATGTCTTCAATGTTGACTATAATCAGTAAGATAAGGACATTCCAATTAATCCCGTAACACTTTTCCAACTCGAATTGACTCCCTATCTACCCTACCTCTTGGGGGGGGGGGTTTCTTTGTTCTATTTTGTATCTGCTGAGGAAAATTTTTGGCTAATTTCTTCTTCGCCATGTAGTCTGGCACATAAAAAGAAAGTTCTCTTCAATCTTATCAAACTATGTAGAGTATGTTAAAAAATATTATAAGGAAAAGTATAATTGTTTTTTACAGTTATCAATAATCATACTAAATTATGAAATCAGTCAAACATCTTCAACAATTGAAGAGACTTACTCCAGTTAATGCAGGTACTGTTAATTGTGTTGATGACAGCAACTAAGCACCAAAATTCCTATTGAACAGTAAAAATAAAGACCGGCTCATCTCCATGTTTTGCGAGAAACTCTAAAATGCAGAATTCGTTGTTAAACAAAATGATGTTGATATCGATTCTCTTACAATGCAGTAATTTACATATCATACAATTAGATGATAGATGAGAGTTGACCATTTGGTGCAGCTGACAGTATCAGCATCCTTTTCCAACACTTATATTATAAAACTGAGCAAATGAAAAATGTATAAAAGAGTATTTTTTTCCAGCAGATTCAACTTTACAAGAGAAGTATAGACAATATTTTGTTTCTACATAAATTTAGTGGCTATGACATAGATTCCTCAATTTTGAAGCAAGGTAAATTAAAATTGGTTTAACTATTGAAGAAAGACAAGAAGCTGCAGAAAATCTTACAGTTTTAAAAGATCCTGACACACATCCGGATGTGGTTGACACAGCAGGACCATAATTTATTGCAGACCTTAATGAAGCTAAGTGCATTGAAAACTTGTTAAACGAGCTAAAATGCCAATTCTTCATAAAATATTTATCAAGAGTACATTCAAAATCACAGCTTTGCACCCTACTCAGGCAGCCAGCCATATGTCAACATTTGTTCCGAAGATACCACCAAATTCCGAAATCTTATAGAAATCACATGCACCCACAAGATTGAGGTTTGAAGAGCACTAAGTATGACTTACTTTTCATTATTACAACAAAAGATCCAGCGCCATAAGCAACCCTAAAAATTTATGAAAGGCTGTAAAACATCTTAGAGTTATAAGAAAGTTGGCCTTCGATGTTCTATAATACACTTCAAATGTTGAGAACAGTCCTGCAAAATCAAAGAGAATGTTTAAGATAACTTGGATTACAACATATGTTTTAGGTCAGAAAATGAAACAACTGTACACATGAGCGACCAATAAAATAATGAGCTTGATATAGAAGATCAGATTTGTCTATCCTAAACTTCCAAAAGAAGAAAGATAAGGTAACAAAATTGTAGTGGGAGACTTTACGATTCTGAATGAGTTTTCACTTTCCCCATGTGATACTTCTAAGTAAACTTAGCTGAATATGAATATACAAAAAATACAGCATAAAACTGTAAAATCAAAGTATTATTATATGATAAAAACAAAAAAAACTCAAAAGGTTTGGTATTAAAACCATTTTAGTAGACTATTTCGTTAACATTATAGTGCAGCCATTAACAAAATATAAAATCTATAATATTCCTTTTCACACTTAGAAAAGTCCACACACACACACAAAAAAACATATAATTCCAAGTAATCCAAACACACTTTTTGGAAAACGGGTGAAAAAACATACTCGATGCTCATTAACAATAAAAAATTATTAAAGTTAAATTAACCTTATCTACTTTTAAGTAGACAAATAGGTACCAAAAAATTTGGTAGTTTTTATTTTACAACTACTATACCTAGTTAACACGACTGAGCACCATATGTTTATCCCTGTTCCTGAATATATTTAGGGAAGAAAGACATAAATCTGGCGAAAAATTATTATAAAAGTAACTTCTAAATATCAAATTATGCACAAAAAACACTTTCACCACACTTATTTTGCATCAAGACACATCTTTTCGTTAATATTATTATTTGAAATGTCATACATTTGCTTTTGTATCTTAAATAATAATAGTTGGGTAAACTGATACCTTTGAAGTCCAAAAGTGCTTTTTGTGAGAGATATTTAGACATAGTGGAAAAATGTTTTTGGTATTATTATCAACAAGACTGTGACTCACTTTTATTGATTTAGATTAGTTTGAATATCCTTATGGTTGATTGTGTAAGTGGTTATTAAAATTCACATCATGATTTTATTTTAATCTAACAACTTTTTTAGTTAATCTTAACTCTTTTAGTGCCACACCTATTCCAGAATTCGTGTGCAAAAAGTACAGAGGCCTGTTAAGTTTTGTGTGCGACAAATGCCATAGCTATTTCCTCATTTTTGTAAGGATTTGTAAGAAAATTCACCAAACCTTTATTTATGAAGTGATTATTTTGATTTTTCTATCATTTTAATCCATATGTACTGTTCTTTAGTAATAATAAATTAATACAATTTAATTAAAATTATTAAATTTAATTTTGTTTCAAAACTGATGCTAATTAACATATTTAAAAAAATATTCTATATACATTTCTATATTATTTTGTTGTAGTGCATTTAGTTTCATACAAGAAAATAAAGTTTTGAATATATATGATTATAAATAATAACTACAGAAATATTTATTTGATATCCTACATTAGATATTTTTGGGCCGTTATTACTTACTTTACAGCAAGATCTAGTATATTGATACAAATAATGAATGTTTTTCAAAAATTACCTCTTATAGTGAAAAATTTCATATTTAAAAAAAATATTATATACATTTATAAAGTCATTACGTCTATTTACTTACATAGGTAAAGAAATCTTTTCATTCACACAACATAACATGAAAATATAAATAGTATATTTTTCTAAACTCATAACAATTAAAGGCGTACATTTGAAAACTGTTTACATAAGTATGAATGGGAGCAAAACTTTTGTTTTTTCATGCAGCTCTTACGTAAATTTCCATTGCACTTAACACATTGAGTACATGACCTTCCCATTGTAAATGTACTACAATCCCAGTCCCAATAATAACTATTTACAGTTGATGTTTGTTGCCAACCTTATATAAAATAATTGAGGTAAATGCTCTCTTTCCAGTGATATATGACACCACTACACTATCTATCATATAAAGTGAGAACCAGCTCAAATCTGGAGAGACGACATCATTGGCTCTGGCACTTTTATCGGTATTAGGTGGAGCCAATCAGATTGGTTCGAGGCACTAAAAGGGTTAAAATCTCTTTTTAAAATATTCATACACATTTAAAAAATATATTTTAAGATTAACTAAAAAAGTTCTTAAATACACCAAAAATGCTTGATTAAAAATACACAATTATAATCGTTGATGTATACCTAGGTCTTATTTTAGATTACATCAAAACCTTACTCAACAACTTTTAGACAAAATACTATTTTATTTTTATTTGAAAAACTTATAATTTAAAAATAAATGTAAGAATTTTGTATAGATATTTTTTTATTTTGAAAAAAATCTACAAACTACACATAATTTAAATTTATTGTTCAGACATCTAAATTGTAAACTAATCAAAGTTTTGGTCTCTTTTCCCGACCCTATTAAAGATCGAATCACCCTTAGCTTCTAATATGATCATCAAATTATTTTTATTGGTATGAATGGGAAGGATAATTTTAGGCTAAAACTATAAATAGTAAAAATAAATAAAAGCCTAAAGTGGAAAATTATTTTTTAGAACCCGCTTCGGTGGGCGCGTGGTCTAATGCACTACTCTCGTGTTGAACGAGACTGCCAAAGACGGGGAGATTGGGGTTCGATCCCGGGCGGGTGCACTGAGGGTGTTTTTTCCTAAAATTGTTTCCCACTCTCCCGCCACGCGAATGCGGGTGAATTTACTCTAAATTAAGCCTTCTTATCCCTAGCCCATTATTGTAATTAATACATAGATATAACCCAAGCGGGTATCTGTGCTGAATTTTTTTTTTTTTTAATTTGTTTCCTGTCCTGCTCCCATTGGAAATTGATATTTCCTGATTAGTACTATGTTTAGCTTTTGCGGTCAAGCCAAAATAAAAATAAATATTTTGGGGGACATTATTTGATGACACTATATAAGGTATGTGTACATTCTCATTTAAAAACATTCAATATCTGAAATTGGGTAGCTGAAGTACAAATTTTTCTACTTTTCTTTTAAGCCCCTTCATTTACCCTGAAAGGTGACAACCTTATCTTGATGAATAACACTATGATTCTTTCCTATTACACCCTCCGCCGATCCTATAGGTAAGGCCCCTAAAACTATAGGATAGGAAGGATGTAACGTACAAATATAAATGACAACAGAAAAAGAGCAGAGATTTTAAATGAAGAATACTTTAATATGCTCAAAGCAAAAAACAAACAATGGAAAGCGTTGGCCTTAATTCAATTACTTCCAATAGCCACCACTATAAAAGAAAACATTGCATTATACGCGCTGAACATTTACAAAAAACTGGACTTAAGGTCTTTCATAAATTGGGTTATGGCTATTTACAATTAAGAGAAAAGACGCTAATACAAAGTTAGTTATACATATTA
The DNA here is from genome assembly GCA_902141375.1 of Timema poppense. Classification (NCBI taxonomy): domain Eukaryota; kingdom Metazoa; phylum Arthropoda; class Insecta; order Phasmatodea; family Timematidae; genus Timema; species Timema poppense. The sequence continues at coordinate 18,911 of CABFOV010005188.1, forward strand.
TATTGACATATCAACGAAATATCTCCATTTACATTAATTCAATGATTTAACTATTTACATTAAAGTTTTATCAAAGTGACCCCTCAAAGTTACAAAGTTAGCTATATGAAATAAAATATATAAAGTCAGACGCGATTTCCCCATGGCGTTGATTTAAACATTTAACAAATTTACTATTGGTCCCTCTTCCATGACCCCAATATAAAAACTGTTTTACAAACATATATTAAATTATTTTAAACGTAAAGTTTCTCCGGTCCCTCCTCCATGACCTCAACATATCGTCAGCTCTCTATCAAACGTTCTTTCATAATGCTCTACATCAAACGTTCCTTCTTAATGCTCTACATCAAACGTTCCTACTTAATGCTCTACATCAAACTTTCCTTCTTAATGCTATATATCAAACGTTCCTACTTAATGCTCTACATCAAACGTTCCATCTTAATGCTATATATCAAACGTTCCTTCTTAATGATCTACATCAAACGTTCCTTCTTAATGCTCTGCATCAAACGTTCCTACTTAATGCTCTACATCAAACTTTCCTTCTTAATGCTATATATCAAACGTTCCTACTTAATGCTCTACATCAAACGTTCCTTCTTAATGCTATATATCAAACGTTCCTTCTTAATGATCTACATCAAACGTTCCTTCTTAATGCTATACCTAATACAATTTACATTCCTCTATATATTGAGTCTAGAAAACAAGAAAAAAAGGGGGGGGGTTTACACATACTAGTCAATCACGCAGCAACAGTTCATTTCGTCATCATGATGTAATTTCACAAGTTTTCCTGGTCGCTGATTTATGTCTATCGTCGCAATGCAGTTGTTACAATAATCCATCTCTTTGACCGATGTAGAAACATCCGATGTTTGGCGAGGGTTTCCTTATCCCTCCGCTAGGGGGCAGTACAGGGTTTGTTAGATTTGGTGACTGGACTCTTGCAAAACATCGTCTAGTGTTAACGTAATTCTCGGGCTGGGTAGATCATCGAATACGGACTTCTCAAGTCGTTGTCGCCCCACTCTTCTACAATGGCGGTTTTGACTTGGCAGTATCGTAGCGAGGCCAGCTTGAAGATTAGAAGGTACATGAGGAACAGTTTATAAAGTAGACAGTTGATAGTGAATATTTAAGAACGCTAATTTGATGTATGATTGTTGGGGCTACATTGGGCTAAAATAGTGAAGTTTTACTATTGTAGGTTGCGTCAAGGTTATTTTGGGGAGCGGGTAGTACGCTTTAAGCGACTGAACGTGTAATATCAGGTTGGGTGGGGTAGTAATTGTACAATACGAAGCATTGTATTGTTACATTCCTATAAGCTATAATATAGTGTAATCAGTCAAGGTAAGCTTGATTCCCTCCATACAGATGTGAGTAAATTACTCTAAAATTCAACTTACTCATCCCTATTCCATTAGCACAATAATAAAAAAAGCTACATCCAGAATGGGTACTAGGACAGAGTGAAAAACAAAACTAGGACAAATATTATTTTCAATCCAAAGTCAAAACAATAAATAAAAGTGATAAGTTATAGCAGAGCTTAACCATTTCCAATAGTATAATACTTTAATAATTTTATGTTGAAATCATAATATTTTTACAATGCGTAGTTTATCATTGTATGAGGGGTTACCGAAAAGTTTCATAATATAAACACAGAGTGAAGCACGCGCTGGTGTGGTGACCTGTGACCTTCATATGTCAGTATGACAAGTGACATCATTCTATGTAGACCAGTGGATGTGTTACATATGTTTATTTGACAACTTGCATGGGTGCATTTGCGATTTTATTATGGACTACAAACTCAAGCAGAGAGCAAACATCAAATTCTGCATCTTACTCAAAAAATATGGAACATAGATCCTCCAAATAATGTAGCAGGCTTACGGCAATGGAGCTATGAGCCATCCAGTGTGTTTTGAGTGGCATTCACGCTTCAGGAGCGGCAGAACGTTACTGAAAGACGAAGAGAGGTCAGGGCAACCTTCCAAGAGCACAGCCCATGAAATTGTGGACTGAGGCGACGTGTGTGAGGACCACCAGATGAGCATTAAGGACATTTCTGACACTGTTAATGTGTCATACAGATCAGTGTAGACAATCCTCACGTCCGTTTTTAACATGCACTGCATTGCCGCAAAGTTCGTACCCAGGATTCTGACCCCTAAACAGAAGCAGCACCATGCCTAAGTTTGTCAAGAACTCCGTCAACATGCCCTGGATGAACCAACCTTCATGTCAAAGATCGTCACTGGGGACGAGAGTTGGATCTACGGTTATGACCCGGAGACCAAACAGTTCTCGCCGCAGTGGAAGAGCCCCAGATCTCCAAGATTGAAGAAAGCAAGGCCAGGAGCGTGACCAAGCGCATGCTCATCATTTTCTTTAACATTTGCGGAATTGTGAACCATGAATTCATCCCCGAGGGTCAGACTGTTAACGCCAGTTCTAATGTCATGTTCTGAGGCATCTAAGGGAGGAGATGCGGCGAAAAAGATCAGAACTGTGGTGTGCGGGCAATTGGCTGCTCCAACATGACAACACACCTGCACACACAGCGATGAAAATGCCTGAATCTATTGGGCGCAACAACATTATAATCACTTATCACCCTCTATACTCTCCATATTTGCCCCCCACCCCCCTCCCCCATAACTTCTTCCTCTTCTTGAAGATTAAGTTAAAGCTCAAGGGTTGCGGTTCAATATAGTAAATGAGATCAAGCTTGAATCACAGGCGGTGTTGTGCACGCTTTGAGACATGGACTCCCAGGGAGTTTTTCAAAAGTGGAAAAAGCGCTGAGATCTGTGTATAGCTGCACAAAAGGACTACTTTGAAGGCGATAATGGCCCAATTTAAATCAGGTAATTTAGTTCCATTTTACAGAACCAGTCTTAAAATTTTTGATACCACCTCGTATTATCATCTCTCCTTACCAGATCAAAAGTATGTCCAAAATTACAAGTGTATATAATTTATATTACATAGATATTCAATTTTTTTAAGAGTTGCTCATAAGATTTTAGTTGAACAACACAGAATGTGTGACATAACTAAAACAAGATAAACAACAATAATGTATGATGGAACTAATTAACTTACCAATTACATTTATTAAACTTTTATTTTGAAATTAAAAAGTAATTCATCTCATATTTTATAACACCCCAATAACATCCCCAAGTGATCCCACAACATATCATTTGCTCAACAAAAACCAAAGCAATGGCCATTTTAAATTTCAATGGTTAGCTCAATAGATTTGACTAATTTATAATGTTCAACCCCTTAGCTAAGTTGGTAGATCATCTTACTACTTGGCTAAGATCAGTGGGTTGGGATTCCAACATCGCAAATGTATTAAGAGTAAAATTGTGACTAACTTTCCCAGTGGTGAAATGAAAGTCGAGAAATTGGGTATTGTATTTGTTCTAGAATTGTTTTGTAGGCCATGTGTTTCTATAATCAGTCCTTCAGAAATTGCACATTAAATACTCCCAATAATACTAACAAAATGCAATTTTTAATATTTGGCATGAAATCCACAATCTAGCATGCATTCTGTCAGAGAATCAAAATCTAAGATGGATATGATGACAAATAACGTATTAATGATATGGATATACATAAATCTAGTTTTATATTTAGGATGTTAAGGTTTAGTCCATCTTGGATCATTTTACGTTCTCAGAATTCATTGAGTAAGGTATGCTTACTTTTAAAACCTTATACTTCTACTCAGGTGTTGGTATTAAAAGGAAGCCTCTTAAAATCAAAATAGTACCAGTTCTCTTGATTTAGCAGTTTCAATAAAATACCTAGTGAGGGTCGAAGGGTTATTGTGAAACTTTTTATAGTATCATTATTATTTGGTGCAAAATAATAATTTTGTTGTTGTTGCTAACACTGAGTCTTTACTACCTGTTCAGATTATACGCATATGTAATATTAAGACTATTGAGTTAGGAATGAGGAAGGTTACATGTAGAGGAAGTGAACCCGCATTTTCATGGAGGGAGAATGGAAAACCATTTTGGAAAAACCACCCTAAGTATACCAGATGGCCTGTATTCGAACCTCGATCTCCCTGTCATCGGCAGTCTAGTCTAACACAAAATGACGCCTTTGACCATGTGGCCACTAAAGCAGGTTTGCAAATAATTAATATTCACGTAGTACTATCATGATATATGTGAAAGAACCAGAATAAGTAAAACTAAAATACCTGTAAATAAATAAAAAATAGCTTTTGATAGGCAATTTAACAAAGTGAAACACCTATCTTAAGTCTGTACGAGTTGTCTAAAGCTGGAAGTCTTGCAAAATAGATTTATATATCAGATTGCCTAAATAGTATATTAGTTTGTTTTGAGTTGCATGATAGATTAAACTACTTTAATCAGTTTAGCCAGATTAGAGTTGCACTCGGTTATTACCCTTCTTTGTCGTAAGTGATCTTGTCAAGGAATTTCTGGACAGGGGCATCCTTGAGCATATGGGCCTGCTCAAACTTCTTTTCAAGTTCTTCTGGTAGAACATGATGCGTCAACACATTTCCACCTCCACCAACTACTTCAGCCATATACTGGCGTGTGCGCATGATCACTTCTGACAGTTGGAGCTGAAATTAGTTTATTCCATAAGTGCCTCACCCTCATTCATTTATATTCATATTTGAGGGGAGAAACATAATTTTTCTCATAAATCAACACAATTTTATCCAAAACTACAATTTTGAAAGTTGGTAAAATAACAGCTTATAGGTTTAAATAATACAATGTAATGAATTTTTAAGATAATTTAACTAGTAATAGTTTATTGATAGTACAATAAAAATGCTATAAAAGGTTAACAACTTATTTAACATAACTATAGTTTGAAAGACTAACAAGTGTACAGAAAGTATAGGGCGATGCTGGAACAAGAATTTTTCAGAATACTTTGTCCAGCTGTCAACTATGCACGGCAAATTTCCCAACATAATGCTGTCTTCATTGAAATAACCCAACAAAGGATGAACAGCCAAACATCAAAGAACAAAGTAAATAAAAAAAGAGAAACTTACAGTGTTATGTCTGAGACTAATATAAACGTTGTAGACTACAGCTAATGGTCACTCTATGTTTAGTGCTAACATATAAATACATAATTTATTGGAATAGTATTTATGTGATTAAATGTTTACCTCTAAAGAATAATATATCAACGTGTGATTTCAATTTTACACCAAGAGAACATAATTAGAGCCAAATCTGAGCACAAATATTCTTTTCAAAATAAATAAAATGTGGACATAAAAGAATGTTTACCCCTTTTTTTACTGCCCATTCTTGATTCTTCCTTTGTCATACTATTTGGTTTACTGCTCATTCCTACCTGTTCCTGCTTCATAGCTTTTGTTTGCAGTTCTTTCCTACTCATTCATTTGTCATAATATTTTGTTTACTTCTCAATCTTGCTTGTTCCTATTTCAAAATGTTTTGTTTACTGTTAATTTCTGCTTGTTACTTCTTAGTAATGTTTTGTTTAATACACATTCCTGCTTCATGCTATAAATTTTTATTATAATGACCATTCCTGCTTGTTACTTCTTAATTACATTTTGTTTAGCCTACTACTTGTTCTTACTTCATACATTTTTTTACTGCCCATTACTACTCCACACGTATTTATTTACTGCCTATTCCTGCTCATACAATTATATTTATTCCTCATTCCTGCTTCATACTGTTAAAATTACTATCGATATTAATTTATCATTCACAGTATTAAATTACAGGTATTATTTCCAGGCCATTCCTGTTGGTTACATTTAGTTTCTTATCCTTACTGCTAGCTCCCACTACTATCCTCTCCATTGCTTCTAATTTTTGCTATATACTATATAATATTGTTCGTTACTATTAGTTTCTGTTCATTACAAATATCTGCTTGTTATACCTAAAGTGGGTCACAGCTCTGCTTGTTTCTGATAGTGGTTCCTGCTCATAATTGATGTAAATACTATTAATTTCTATTCAGTAATGCTCTTTACTGTTTTAAATACATTAACTTCCTAATATTGTCTAACAGTAAAGAGCACTAATTACAATCATGGTATCCCCATGCAAAGATCACAAATATATTATTGTTTCTTTACTGTGTTGGCATTGCAGGTTTGGAATATTTTGGATAACTCATCTTATCACCTGACATTCCCAACTCATCACCTGGCATTCAACATTTCTTTAAAAAGTGAAATCATTCAATATGTCTTTCCTAAGAAATGGTCTGAGCTATTGAAATAATTTGAGATTTGAATAAGAGTATGGATGAGGATGCAGATAGTTTCTTCTCCTTTGATGCCTTTTAAACTCTTATTTTATATTATTAATGGGTCTTGGTGTAATGTGCTCGCCTCAGGACCGGATATTTGTGGGTTCAAACCCAACTGAGGGCAATGGATTTTTACTGAGCAATGGAAAATCATAGCATATATCCTTTGGAGGGGAACTAAGCTGTCAATCCCATGTCAAGTTTAGCATGTAAAAGATCCCTGAAAGGTACATAGGTGAAAATACTTTTCTGGCAAAATTTGTAAGTTTTTTCTCGCTTGCACATGGCATTCCAGTGCAGAAAGCCACAGGACTTTCAAAGGACATTTGCTTTCTCCCAGATGGTGTGGGCAGCACTTACAAGCTGAAGAGCTGAGTGCATGCCCAGCTCCGGATAGATGGGAAATACATCAGAACCAACACTTTGGTTGAACACTCACTATTCTAATGTTATTATTATTATTTATAGTGTATTAATTTCCCATGTCATATGTGATGAATATATTATTATCTGGTTAAGTGGAAGAGAAGGGTAACACTTAAGTCATACAAAATAAATAGAGGCTATTATTATTATTATTATTATTATTATTTATCAGCGCGTCTTACTACCTGTTCAGGATATGTAATAATTACGCTAGTGAGTTAGGAATGAGGAAAGTTGGCTTCTGAGGAGTGTACCCGCACTTGCGTGAAGGGAGAGTGGAAAGCAATTTAAAAAACTCAGTACACCCGACAGAGGTTCAAACATTGATCTCCCTGTCATTGGCAGTCTAGTCTAACATAAGAGCCAAACCTAGGTATGTCAAATTCGGCTTTTCTTTTGTGATAAAAATCGAACTCTGAGAGTCATTTATGGAGCTCCCTTAGCATTAGTTTATTCAATAGAAATTAAACCCCAAATATTTAAAATTACTTTATTCTGATTTTTCATGTTTTCTTGGTGTTTTATTTTATTTTTTAAATGATGGCAGTGCTTTTTTAATGCTTATACTTTAACTACTCTTTATTTTAATTAATTTTATTACTATTTCATATTTTTTAGTAACTATTTATCTGTATGTACCATTATTTGGCTATGAGTGTTCATTCTATTATGTAATTATGCTTTTATGTACGGTACTTGTGTACTTTTCAGTGCTGGCCTGTAATAGGTCTTTAAACTGTTGGCCAGGACTATAATAAAGGAAATATAAATAATAATTATTGTTACTATTATTATTGATACAATTAAATCTTTGTTATTCTTTTATAACCTTCTCCTCATTTGAGCCTCAGTCTTCTCTGACAACATGTTTCGGTGTTATATGTTACACCACCTTTAGGTCTCATTTATGATGACAATGATTTAATTTAAATACATATTATCGGAAGGTTTGTTAAATTTTAAAGTAGTATTATTTAAGGAGCTTTTTGATTTTTAGGTTGATAATCATACAAAAAGCTATTAACATACAATATTTCACAATACAATGGTTTTCCTCAGACCTGAAGATGGTGTAACATATAAAACCGAAATATGTTGTCATAGAAGACTAAGGTTCAAGTAAGAAGAAGGTAATAAAATAATAACAAAGAAGATTTAATTTGATCATTTTATTACTCTTTACCAAATACGTATGAACACTGTTAAAACTTATTAAAAACTATTATCATTATCTCCCAGGGCTATCAAACTCAATCAATTTTCTTTAGGTTTTTTTTTTTAAAAGTGGCTTTTCATTTTATTTATGTTAGGATGCTTAGAATTGGAACTAATTATTATAAACTCTTATTTAATATTATTACTCTCATTAATTTATTAAGTGATCCCCACTTAAAGAATTCTGGGTTCGTAGACATTTTATTTTTTACTCTTATGCATTAACTAATCAAAACTAAACGCCAAACTTGTATCTATATTTGAAATATTATATTTATTTAAGATATTAATATGTTAAAAACGGTTTAGCAAAAGTATTTTGATTTACAATGTATACATATTGTTTAATACTACAAAGCCAAAATCTTATTTACATTCAAGTGTAAAGTGTTGTGTGTATTTGGTACTTACTAGTAGCTGTGGTCGTCCAAGAGCTGTCATTTTAATGGCGCAGATTCCAGTTCCGTATGTTGCACCTACAAGGTTAATTAAATCTATTACATTTTTTATATACTATTTTTAATAAAAATAACTATTGATAAACAATGAAAAGAAATAATCATCGTTAAATAAAATTTGTAATTAATAAAAAAGTGTATATTATACAAGTGGGCAAACACAAAATTATATTTTATTCAATTAGTCTAGTTTGATCTCAAATGAAGTATTAATTTGAGCCAATAATGTTAATTATGAAGATTAATAGAATAAAATAGGATACATTGGGTATCATGCTTCACATAGGGTAAAAAGTATGTAAGCATGTGCAGCAACTATTCCTCTCCCTTTAAACTATTTTGTATTCTGTATCCCAAAGGGCAAATAAGTTATGACCCGTGCCAGTGGGCGCACGGTCTGAATACCAAGCATATTTAGTCTGGTTTGCCGGTGAAGAGTGGTAAAGGTTCATTGAGAATGTTTTTTCTTTTTCAACTTTACCTCCACACAACTGCATATACATTTTTTCTAAATTCTACCTTTCTTATCCGTAACATATTAATGTAATTAATATCTATGCTTAGAACCCAAACAAAGAGTGAGACAGTGCGAATAAAACAACTGTGGATTATTCTATTTACGAGTTCTTGATCTATCTACCTCTTTCACGGCCTTCTAAACAGTTTCCTTCCACTTTAGTTTTTATATTATACAAACAATCTGATCATTATAGTGTGAATATACTATACAAGAATCCTTGTTCATAGAGGGAAATATGTTGGTTTGTTTATGGATCATCTTATTTTATAATGCTGTGGAGTGTTGGTTAGTATAGGACAATTAATTACTCTTGTGATATTTATGATCCCAATTTAGTGAGATAGTGTTGGTTGGTTGGATCATAGTGTTGGTTATGAATTCAAAGTGGAGCTCAAATTCCAGGATGTGAAATAAATTTGGATTAAAGAATAATAATAATAATAATAAAATTTTATTTAGTAAATACAATTAAATAATAATAATTATTATTATTATTATTTAATGGCATTTACTAAATAAAATTTTAGTTCGAATTCTACTAGGATATATATAATTGTTTACAAAAAAAATTGTATTGCAAAGCAAAGTTTAAAACATTAAAATAAGTCGGTAAGAAGCTCTTTCAGTTTAATTATAGATAGGCACAGTAACCATTATTACAAAAATATACACTTTCTACCCTCAACAAGTAAATGAAGGGGAAAGTGAGTGATAGAGAGCATTGAGAGAAGAAGATTTATCAATAAATAAATTCACATATTATTTGTCATGCAAGATGCACAATATGAAAGGGGGAAAGGTGAGAGGAAGAGGAGTGGAGGTGATTGCTCACATTTATGTGAACCCTACAAATAAGATATTTCAAAAAGAATAGTTACAGACAAGAATCACATAATGAAGAATATATATTATTTTACAGCAAGCTCTGCGAGTTATTACTATTTTACCTGACACTTTTTCCAAGCACTCTTGAAAAACATCTAAGTTTCGTTCACATTGAGCTTCATTGAGATAGAAATATGTACGGGCACTCTGTACTTTATATCGACGGTCAGCAAAAGATCTGTTCACGTGGTATTGTGGAATGGTACCTATAAAAAAGCAAATTAATTTTAAAGGCTAACCTAAAACTTCGAGTCTATTTCTACATATAGATACAAATTTAAGATGTTTTAACATAATAGAATAAGAAAGATATGCCTCAAAATATTTTAAATCCAGAAAGATTGAAAAAGCTAGCTAATTCCACTCAGAATAAAATGGTATGCCTTAAATTTATGGTAATCTAAAATTAAGCTAGGAAGATTGTAATATGCATAGAAAAAATGGTGCAGTGATAGGCCAATAAAATAGATACAGTACTTACTTTTCATTGAAATGGATGAATAGAATTAACCCATAAAAAACCAAATATACAATATATATACACACACACCAAAAACTATAGTTTAAGTTTCTGTGAATTATAAATCAAACAAGACAAAAATTAACTTACTGTGCTTTATTGCTCAATGTTAATACGAGAATCTAACTCTGTAACAGGTATTTTATAGTAAAGGAAATTGATAAAACTAAAGAAAAAGGAAAAATAAACTACTAAGAGTAAATTTTTCCTGGTGGAGCTGGCTAAGATGATCCTTCAATTTAACAACCTTCATTTTCTAGAAAAACATTACCTACAGAGAAAGGGCAGAGCTATGGGTACACGCATGGCTCCTTCATATGCAAATTTTTACAAGGGACTACTAGAAGAATGCTTTCTACATTCTCAGCCCATCAAACCCTATCTATGGCTTCGCTACATTGACAACATTTTCATGATCCGACCTCACTCCTAAGAATCCTTGGACATCTTTCTAGATAATATCAACTATTGCAGCCCCTTAAACTTCACTCACAATAAATCGATTCCTTGAAAACAACCAAATTTGCACCATTGTACACATAAAGCCCACCAATCACCAACAATACCTTCACTTCCATAGCAGCCATCCTTCATACGCAAAAAGGTCTCTACCATTCAGTCTTGCCACCCGAGCCAAACTGATATGTTCAGAGCCCCGATGATTTAACTGAATAATGTAAACAACTCTCCACAGCTTTTCAAAGCAGAAGTTACCCCAAGCCTTTAATAGACAACCAAATCACCAGAGCACTCTCCAGGAATGACTATGACCCTTCAAAAAAAGTTGAGGACATCCCTCGCACAACACAATACCATCCTGGTCTACAACGTATTGACACCATCCTTAAAAGTGGTTACAAATTCCTAACCAGTTTCACCCAGACCCAAAACCTTCTCAGTTCACCCCAAAGAGTCACTTTCAAACGGCCGCCCAATCTCCACAATATTCTATTACATCCCAAACTTCCTGACCCCAAGAGAATCAGAGAAGAAAAACCGACTAGCAAAGACCCCTGCGGTAGCACCCGTTGCAACACATTTGGAATCCACCTACCAGCTACATCCTTCAACAGCAAAGTAACCAAATTGGAATTAAAAAAATCCATGGTTATTACAATTGAAAAAAACAACTTGATATATCAACTACTGTGCAAATCATGTGATGCAGAATATATAGGCCTCACTACAGGCTCTCTCAGACAGCGAATGAACAATTATAGTTTTGACACAAACCACAAGGATCTGGAAAAGCCTGTACCCATCCATGCTGGTACCCACAATCAGGACTTTCAAACCTGCTACACCAGCAAAATATTAAGAGCATTTCCCAAACAGTGCAACAATTCTCAACTCAGACAGTGGGAACTGGCCCACCAATGGATTACCAAATCAAGATTACCACCAGGCCTCAAATGAAGATAGTTTCTTTCTATTGTAACGTGGCTAAAAACATGTTCACCACATAACCTCCGCCACCTATAAAAGTGCTGTTACACTTACCCCTTTTAACCGAAAAACCAGCGCCGCTCATGAGTCCCCCGAGTACATCATCGCTCTGCTAACACTAACAAGAAAAACAAAACTGTTTCTTTGGAATGTTACGTAGTTCGGCTGACTTTCCCCAAGTAACGGACGCTGCACAGGCACTAAAACTCGGAGAAAGAAGCGCTCTGGGTGATCACGTGGTTTTCCCTACCCCCCCGTATTATCTACCTCTTGGCATTGTGCGCAGGTGTCAATGAGGGGAACTTGCGCTAACTTGCTGATAGTGACATCATGGAACTTGTGTATCCTCCCTCCCATATTTTCCCCACTGTGCAAAACTGAATATAAACGTGTACCCGGCAAGGAGCAGGCACTCTTTGATGGTTTTAGGATGTAGGATCTTTCTACATGTAAGTGTCCGTTATGTTGGAATTTTTTTATATAATCTGTAAACCTGGGGAACTGTTAAATTGTTACTTAATTATGTAGAGACCGAATTTGGATTTGCTCCAGCATAATTTTTTTTATGAATAATTTTACTAGGTTAGTTCTGTTGGGTAATTAGATTTGTTATGAATCGAGGCACTTTTTGGACTTATCTACTTAAATTTAGTTTCTATGATAATATAAACAAGTCCAATTTTGTTGTTAAATTTTGTAGGATATATTGCGCCATATTATGGTTGGGTTCCTGTCTTACTGTGATAGGCGTTCTAAATGAAACTTATATGTATTGTTATATTACTTTCAATTGTTACCCAAGGAAAATTTCAATTAATGTTTGCCAACCATTATTATATGCTCAGTATGATTGTAAGATATATATTAACCTTTTATGTAGGTTGCCTCGCTTCTCGGGTTGTCAGACAATAATCATATCTTCATTTATTTTTAATATAACCAGGTGTATGGTCAGGAGCATAATCCTATTAGGTGATATGGATAAGATATGAGATTTTATACAAATAGACTTTTTAATATACACATTTGCCAACTTTCATTTCTTTTTCAATATTGTTCACTATATTTTAACTTTTGGCGCGTATATAGATTAGTCCAGTTAAATCATTATGAATATTCTTTATATTTAATTATGCGTGTAATACTCTGAAATTCTATATTAATATCTTGTACATAGATTCATTTTCTTTTTTATGTATAAAGTTGTTTTTAAACATTGCCAGCAATTTAAAAACGCAATATTGTTAACATTTGGATTATGTAAATAAAACGGCTCTAGGCCAATGTTATCTTCTATACTGTTGTTATGCTTTTGCATCAAGCATACCCTTAAACTCCAATTAACTTGTATAATTAAATATTTCTTTTTACTGATAGTTAAACATCTAGGTTCAGGTACTTGGGCTTTGGCATATTTGAGTGTGGATCAAATTAAGGACCCTGGTGTTTCATTTTATTATTGTGCTTGTTATTAGTAAGAGGAGCACTATCAAAGTAAGACATAAAAGGGGGAGAAGAGGCATGGCAAAGGTTCAAAAATTGCATGGTGGAAGCGGCAGAGGATATATGCAGAAGAACTAGGGGCAAGAGAAGATGGAATGAAACTCCATGGTGGATCAAAAAGGTATAAGAAGCAGTGAATGCCAAGAACAAAGCCTTTAGAGAATGGTTCACATAAAGAACAAGAGAGACAGAGGATAAGTATAGGGAGAAAAAGAAATGCAAAGAAAATAGTAAGAGAAGGGAGAAAAACATGGATGGAAGAGTGGACAAAAGTGTTACATAATGATGTGGAAGGGAGTAAGAAGTTATTGTATAGTCAAGTGAGCCAAAGGAAGAAGAAAAATAGGAAAGAGGTCTGAATGATGTGTAGCGTGTTAATCAGACAAATTGGACAGCTACAATTAAATATCATTATTTTTGATAATTTACGAAAGAAAGAAGTAATATTAACATATTTAAACGTAATCTACCTCAAAGTTTATTTTCCCTGACTAGAAGAAGTCAAATACAATCACGTGTTTCCCTAACTTGAAACACGTGGTTGTTCAAAAATATTACCTTTTGATAAATACTGTAGCAGATTTCAAAGAAGAGGATTAACATTATCATATTTATTAATAAAATACCTTAATGCATACCCTTTGCCATTGGATGATATCGGATAAATTTACATACACGTGCCATGCTGCCTACAAGAAAATATAGTAGAGGACGTCTATATCATAAATTCTCATAAAAATAATATCTGAGCCTAAAGAACATAATTAAAACAGATATATTTAAAAAGATACTTTGGTACCTACTCACCATTTCAATATGTTCTTGGATTTATTCGCCACGTTTTAGACAGTAAAATTAATCAATGATGGCGGCTTAGCTTTAGTCACACGTGCTTTCATTCACAACACCTGACGAAGAAAGAAGTGAAGCTTGGAAACGACCCACTTCCCGTCAGAGAAGACTAGCGGCAGTCCAAGGAACCATGTTTTCCCACTTTCCCGCAAGCATATCTTTACACGTCTTTGTCTTTCCCACCGCTTTCGTCCGTATCTCTCTTTTTCTATATTTCTGAGTTTATCACCCTTTCTGTTTTGTTCCGTTCTTGTCAGATTTTAGAGTATATATAGGGCTGCTCTCAGGTTCACATGATACCCGTTATACTACAACCCAGCGTCGAAGGAGGAACTTCTACTCCGTCACACTACGAAGAAAACGACGACCATGAAGTATTGGCCGTCAGATCCACCGCCACCTTGGCCAGGAGGTCATACTTCGATCACCTAAGTATCCTGGGAAAACGCCGTCAAGTCCTTATGACTTAGAGTCTAGTTTTTGTTCAAAAAAACTAGACAATATCTATCTAGACATATTGATATTTTATATGTTCAGTGTTTATAGTTAAAGTCGTTTTTTTGGTTAGTTTAATATCATGTCGAGTGGACAGTTATTTCACTTCAAGTCTTGTTGGCTTCAAGATTGAAATGGTTAGTTTAATTGGTTATATATTGTGTACTGCAGTTTGAAGGACAAGTCTCCTTTTTTTATGAGCCTTTGGTTTCGAAAGTAGTAATGTCTTAGTCATAGACTTGCTAACCTCCACAGGTTCCATTTACTTATTTTGAGCCAATGTTTCTCATGACGACCTGGACGTCATGTGCATCTGTTTAATATTTGGATGGCTACAACCAGGTTGTCTGTCTTGTTTTCCAAATCTCAGTTGTGTTAACGGATATCTATGTTTTGAGTTGGTAAAGTAGTCACGCCTCACGTGCGGTATTAGCTTTGGTGAGCAACCCGTGGAAATCCACTTGAGTCATAATGGGGTCCGCAGAAATAATACCATTTTTTCTTTGCCTGTTTTTTGGCTCTTAGTGTAATTGCAATTAGAATTGTTTATACTATTGAATGCTCTGGCAGTACCGGAAGGGAAAGAAACCAGCCATAGTACTAATTTTTTGACACCTTTTTTATTAGCCATCGACCGTTGTTATCTACAGATATTTCTATTGTTTATCATTATCCAAAATTCTTTTAAAGGATATTATCTTAAAACCCAGTCAAGCAAACTGACTAAAATTTATATGTATATCTGGTTCGATACCTTTAGTTAACAACTACTTAATTATTTACTCCTTAGAAAACTTCTACCTGTAGCCTGGCGCATGCTCAGCCCTTGTAGCTACAGCAAGACCATCGAATTTCACAAGTCTTATTATTTGCAACAAGCTTCAAACTTATTATCTTGTAATTGTATTATAAACCTAATTCTAATTATCTCTGTTTGTTTAAATAAATTTATTAATTGTTAAAAACAATTTATTTTTCTATCTAAATTTCACCTTGTTTTGTAAAGTTATCAAAATAGCCCAGTAGGGTTATTTTGTGATAGATGGATAAAAAAATGAAGGGATGAGGAGGTAATGAAGTTGTGGAAATCATATTTTGAGAGACTGTTGAACCCTGAGAGGGAAGGATTGATAAGGGAGGAAGAAAAAGAGAAGGAAATGGATGGAGAAATTGAGGAGGAAGTAGTGGACCTAACCTGGAAGGAGATAAAAGAGGCCTTGAAAAGGATGAGGAAGGGAAAGGCACCAGGAGTGGATGAATTCTCAGTGGAAATGATAACATCAGAAGGAGAAATAGGTCTACAGTGGTGGTATATAGTAGCAAGAGCAGTGTGGAGGGAGAAGAAAGTGCCAGAGGATTGGAAAAAAGGTATTATATTACCAATATTCAAGAAAGGGGTTAGAAAGAGGTGTGAAAATTATAGAGGCATAACCCTGATGTGTAAATGTGCGAAAATGTACAAAAAGATTCTAGAAAGGAGAATGTGGAAAAGCGTGAAGGGAAGATGAAGAGAGAAGCAACATGGGATCAGAGAGAATAGGTCGATGATAAATTTAATATTTGGAATTAGACAGATGAGGGAAAAGAGATATAAGTTTGGAAAGGATCTGGTAATGGCATTTATGGATGTAAAAAAAAAGCCTATGATAGTGTGAATTGAAAGAAATTATTGAAAGCAATGGAAGAGGCTGGAGTAGAAAGAGGAGTGGCAATGATGTATGGTAATAATATGAGCTGTGTAAAGACGTAAAGGGTGGACAAAATGGTTCCAATTTAAAAGTGGAGTCAAGCAGGGAAGTGCCCTCTCACTTGGTGATGGAAATGATAATGAATAGAGTGGCAGGCAAATTGAGTGAGGAGAAAATGAAAGCAATGCTGTTTGCAGATGACTTGATGGTATGGAGGGAAAATGAAAAGGAAGTACAGGAACAGTTGCAGGAATGGAATGAGGAGGTGAAAAAGTGTGGAATGAAATTTAGTATGACGAAATTTGAAGTGATGGTGCTGACTAGGTAGAGAACAAGGCCAATACAGGTGATAGAACTGGATGGAGTAGATTTGAAAGAAGCAAAGAATGTGAAATGTCTGGGTAGTGTGATTGAGGCAAAAGGCGTCAGCAGACGAGGGCATCAGGGAAAGGTATTCTACAGGTGTGTAAGAAACCTACCATGGAAAAGAGACGCGCCCCTAAAGTTTAAGGAAGTGTTGTATAGTATGCTCACAATATGCAGTGGAAACTTGGACTTTGGATAAAAGAGAAAAAAGGAAAGTGGAGGGCATGAGAATTAAGTTTTTGAGGAGCATGCCAGCTGTCACAAAAATAGATAGGATTAGTAATGAAGATGTAAGGTCGAGATTTGGGGTACAAGGGGTACATGAGATAGTAGAGGAAGCTAGGATGAGATGGTATGGACACATAATAAGAATGGAAGGGGAGAGGATTCCAAGAAGAATGATGGATATGAAGTACATAGGGAAGAGACTGCAAGGAAGCGGAGAGTGGAAGAGAGTGCAGGAGGAAGGACAGAGGGAGATAGTGGTATTTTATTAAACAGACCCAGCCACAGTTCATGATGATGATGATGATGATGATATGAAATATAATATATTTACATACAATTAGGAATAATGTTTTAAGCCAATTATAATTTATTTTCGATTTCATTAACATTAGTATTATTCGCAGTAAAAAAGTGTTTGTTTTTTAGAATTCCTTTCCCCCACCAATCTCCTAACGCATGTTTACTACCTGTATAGGATATACGACTTTTTAGTAATGTTTTTGGGCCAATGATTCGAAAATTAGAATGAGGAAATGTATGCAAATGTTCGTAGAGGGAGAGTGGGAAACCATTTAAGAAAAAACCCTTTCTGTACACTCAAACTGTTTTGGTGGCCGCATGGTTTAAGGTGCTACTCTTGCACTAGACTAAACTGCCTAAGAAGGAGAGATTAGGATTCAATCCCAGTCGAGTGTACTGAAGGTGGCCTTTCCTAAATGGCTTTCCACTCTCCTTCAACACAAATGTGGGTACATTTTCTCTGAGTTCAACCTTTCTAATCCCTAACACACGAGTGTAATTAGTATATAAGCGTACAACCCGAATGGGTTGTAAGACGCAGTGCTAAGATTTAAAAAAAATGTGTGCCCACCCGCGCTTCAAATCTCTACCATCTGTCACAGGAAAGAGAGACTAAATGAGCCTGAGATTTAGTATGCATACCTACCAATGCAAATTTAAATGAGAAGGTTAAAGAGGTTCCTTCCCTATCTATTCCTCACAATAACGTCATAGACATGCATAGGGCTGTGCCAGGTGTAGCCTACACAGTTACACCCCAATGTCTATATATAAAAAGTGTCTTTTCACTCTAATTTAATCGCATAATATACTTTTTGAGTTTTGAAACACAGCTTTAATGTATTACAGATTATATGAGGAATAGAGTAACATAGAATGCGCAAAAGTGTTGTCGAAATTAATGTACACAAACCCAGCATTCCTTAGTAGGAACATGTAAAAATAACAGAGAACTACAATGACTAACAAAACTCTAATTCATGATTATGTGCATTGAACAATGATTGGCGTAGTCATTTGAATATGATGATATGATTGAGAAAAAGTCATTTTTGTTAGCTTAGCTATTTTATATTTTTTAACTAAATAAAATATAAAATCTGCACTTTATATTTTTTTTAATTGGAGGGGGATGTTTGGGTAATTTACCATTGGTTGTAATCTACCTACTTTTCAAATTTTTAAACTATAGGATGACTATAAAAACATAATAACTGTATTGGCCTACAGGAGTAAGTGATTCTGTCAGTGAGTCGATGAATGAATAAGGTCCATCTTATTTTAAGATTCAATAAATATTAAGTTATATTTTAATTCAAAAAGATACTCTTAAAATTTTGGAAGTTAAATTGTTTTCCCTAAGTCGATAGCTACAATGTGTAATCGATTTGTAGGTGAATAGTCAAATCAATTTGTCTGCCAGACCATAGTAAGTAGGTAGGTCTATTGTCTAAACACAAAATACTAAAAGAAAATGACATTTATTTTAATTTCTGAATGACATATAATAGGCCTATAACCTTACAAACAAAAGCAAATTTGGAATTTTAAAAATCAACAAATGTTTGGCATCCCAAAATATACGGTTATATATTACGGTACATGATCTTTTGCCAATAGCATATCATATATGTGTCTCTTAGATCCATCTGGGTTGTATTAAACTTACAATAACTAGGGACACAGGAAGAGAAGGGTGAACTATAAGGAAATGCATCAAAATTAATCTGAAGATTAACCACATCACATGAAAAAAATATTGCATAAGGCAAGAATTTCATCTCTGGCCTCTCTTTGAGAGTGTTTATATATTAAACTGACCTTGTGTTTTCTCATCGCCACATTCAGATACACTTCCCCTGCGAACAAAGAAAACAATAGGATTGTTATAGACTCAAGGGTGGTTAAATGGCTCTCAAAAAATGTTTTGCAAAAAAATACTCAATAGTATTTCTTACAAATTAGTTTACTATTAGTTGGTTAATCTTAAATTATGTGAATGTGTTAATGTATGAAATATTTAATTGCTGTATAGTGATCTATGTAAATGCATGGTCCATGCCCTTCTTCCTATTAATCTACTCACGGTTACTGAGTATGTCTGCTAAAGAACTGCACAAGCTGCTCATTCAATAATCATCTCACATTAATAGTTTAATCTGAGAGTAAACTCCATCATTAAACCCATGCCATCATAATTCATTTACACTCAGCAAAGCAACACTTTATAATATGGATGTTTTCCAATATATTTTATTTTGTGACTTTATTACAAAAGGACCCTTCTAGAAAGTACTCGATTGTATATAGTTTGTGAAACCAAATCAGTTTCATTCCATCGAGGTAGGAGAAATATGTATTTTGTGGTTGTTAAACTCCAAATCATATAGGCACAGATTGTATAGTCTAACTTAAGATTATGGCTCTCAGTGACAAATATTTGTTTTGAAGCCAACTAATACCTAAAGTACGATATCTCCTAATATTAAAGTTAAGTCAAATTATAGTTACTGGTCCCCTAGAGCTTCAGCCAATGGACTAATAATTCTTTCCCGCTTAGACACTAAGAATTTTTCTTTTTCCCCATTAACATGCAGATAATGTCCAGAACTTTATTACAGTATTACAGTATTACAGTATACTTCAGGATGTTCCAAAATTTACTGTCCAGTTAAGTACCACATACTTCGTAATAGTTAGTTATTCCTAGAACAGATGTTGAAAATGACCCCCACGGGCCTGAAGACATGTTTGGACACACCTTTTCATATCAAATCATATGAAAAGACATGTCCAGACATATCTTCAGGTTTGTGGGGGACATTTCTAACATCTATTGTAGGAAGAACTGCAACGAGGTATGTTATACTTTACTGGACAGTAAATTTTGGAACACTATGTACACACTCGTTAAAGTAGCTATAATACTTTCCAAAAAATGTAGAAGAACCCGTTTAGTTTTCCATTACAAAATGTACCATCTTACAGCATATTCAAATGACTATACAATGCAAAGCTTAATTCACTCGCACACAAATAAGAAATTGTAGTCTTATAGCTACCGATATTTAAATTAACAAGTAAAGTGACTCAATCTTCGCACCTCAAAACCGACATATATCATTTAGCTTATTACGTGAGCATTTATTAATAAGTTAGTTCACTTTACATAAGAATATAGAATTTAACACATTAAGAGAGAAAAAATGCATGATGGTTTTGCGAAAACATGCTTCAAAACTGATTGATGACAATCGCATGTACTAGATGGACTAACTATTGAATATACATTTTTCCTTTCATCTAACAATAGGTAATTATAATGTTGATCCTGCAAGCAAGCTTAAACTACAATACAACATCGAAATTAAATTAGTCTATCAGAAAATGTGGAGGCCATATTTAGAGGAATGAATGTGAAATCACTTGTAACCTCAAAATATATGTACCTACTTTGTATTATTTAAACCTATAACACAAAGTGAAATTTATTATTTTACAAACTAAAAATGTAACCTACAGCACCAAAATATATCAAAAGTTAAATTACAACAATAAGTTAATCTCAGATATTCAACAGTAAAGCAAACTCATCAATGAAATTTCATCATATTACAATCAGGAAAAAGTTGATTAGTTTCAGTTAAAACATAACTTGGATGGGTAGTTATGGTAAAGGTTCAGGGAAGATAAAATGGTGAAATTAAGGCGGCTATGGTAACTACCCTTCTTACCAACCCTTTTAAGCTTGCTGATCTATGGAAGCTGAATGTCCTAGGGATTTCAAATCCACGTGAGAGAAAATCAAATAATCAAGAAGAGGCTGCTGTTCTGACTGACATTCTGAAAACTGCGAAAATAGATTATGAAGGACGATACGAAGTTTATCCACAGTAGTTGGACCACGGAAAGAATCCACCAGAAAACAAGGCTTTGGTGGAGAAAATACTCGATTCTATAACTTCACGACTCATCAAGGAGAATAAATTTGATGACTACAATGCTGTTTTACAGTGTTGATTACAGGAAGGTATAACATAAGTTGTGTCCGAAGGAATGGCTATTCAAGATGGGATGCACTATTTACCTCATCAAGGGGTGTTCAAAAACAACTCAACAATGTCTGTGAGACCGGTGTTAGTTGCCTCTTGTAAAGCCAAAGGACTACATGATTGTTTGGCTAAGGAACAGAATTTATTTAAATTAATCCCCAGCGTACTTTTAAGTTCCGAGATAAATTAATATATATAAGTCATATCGGACATAAAAGGGGCTTTTCTGTAGAAGTATTTGAAGACGTAAGAAAAAAGTTTATCAAGTGACTGGGAGATTTGCATTTGTTGGCTCAGGTGAAAATTCCTAAATAAGTCATACTTCCTGACATGCAATCAAAGAACCTACACACATTTTGTAATGCTTCAAAGTTTTCTTACACAACAGTGGATTTTTGAGATACAGAAGGGACCAGATGACATATGTATAGCTGCAGTAAGTTAAATGTAGAGTTGCCCAATTGAAGTAGATATCCATCCCGTTATAACCTATACTTTGTTACATTGGAGTATACCTGAATTCATTTGTGAATAAAGCGTTAGGCATAGAAATCATTGAGGAGTACTTCTGGAATTATTCTTCAACTGCTTCATGCTAGGTTAAACAAGATAAACATTGGGGAGCCTTTGTAAGTAACAGAGATAAAGAAAACCCATTATATTTACCTTCCCGCGGATGCTCTATGAAGAAATTGTTAACATCTAAATAGTGGGAGGGACATTACTGGCCAAGTAAAGAAAGAAAGATTTGGCTTAGATCTGAAGATTTGATAAACGAAGAAGAATAAATAATTCAAGAGAAGAGATGAGGCATTGTAACAACCATGGTCAATGGCATAGATGAAGAACCTCGAAATTGCATATATTCTTCAAATTATTCTAGAATTGTGAGGATGGTTGCACAGATTGTATGATTTTTCTATAATTCAAAACAAAAACTTTCAAATCGGGTTCTTGGAGAGTTGACTGTTGTTGAATTAACAGTATCAGAAAAGATAACGATTAAACATGTTAAACAATAAAGTTTTACTATATAGAAGAAGTTAAGATTTAAAATCACTGTGTATGTTTGAAGATAAGGAAGGAATTCTTAGAGTAAAAACTAAGATATCAGAACGTCAGGATGAAGCAAATGTCCTCTAGCCAGTTCTGCTCCCAAGTCATCATAAATTGGTAGAACTTCTTATTGAAGAACAACATCTAACTTTAAGTAATGCGGGAGCTCCTACACTGCTATCAAAATTGATTGAAAAATTATGGGTATTGAAAGGGTAGACAATCAAAAATATACTTTCAAAATGTATACAATGTAAACGCCATAAAGTAAAAGGGGTCCAGAGCCCCAACAACATTACTCAAGGACAGAGTGAGAGAAGCATCTATATTTGAGGTAACAAGGGTTGACCTTGCTGGACCATTAATTTTGAAAGATGGTAAGAAGAGTTTGATAGTCTTATTCACTTGTGCTGAATATCTGAAAATACAGCTAGAACTTGTACTGTACTTATCTACACAAGGATTTATTTTCGGACTAATAAGATCTATTTCCCTAAGAGGACGCCCTAAGGTTATTTACAATGACAATGGTACTAATTTTGCAGGCACTGATAACCGATTAAATAAAATTAATTGTAAGGAGATTGAAACCGAAGCACCTATGAAGAGAGTTCAATGGAGCTTCAACACTCCCACTGCTGCATGGTGGGGAGGCTGATGGGAGCGCTTGATCCAAATGGTAAAAAGGTTGTTGGGAATAGATTTAGAACGGACCTCACTTCACTATAAGAGTTAATGACAATCCTTTGTGACTGTGAGGCTGTTGTAAATTCAAGAACCCTGATTTATGTTTCAGAAGATCCTTCAAGTCTGAACCTATTGGCACCTGCAATATTTTTTCCATTTTCCAGTGAGGGGGTTAGAGGGGGAGTTCTAGACCCGGATCACCTAGAAAGAATAAATATTTAAAAAAAGGCTTCGAATTAAGTTGTTCTGGTGGAAATGAAGATAAGAGAAGGATTATCTGGAATTTGGCTAAAGTGGTAGACGTATACCAAGGGAAAGATGGCTGTGACAGTGTTGTGAGCCTCAAGGCAGCCTCAGGAGAGATGATTAGACCTATCCAACAAGTCTTCCTCCTGGATATAATTGCACCCGCCGAGGAATTAGATGCTAAAGAGTTGTTGCCTGCTGAAAATGTTATGATCAAAAGGTGAGCAAATGTTAACAATAGGAAAAAATATTGGTTGTACTAGGTTATTTAATCATTTGGAAATTTCAGTTTGTTAAGTTTAAAGTATCTATTGACAAGTACCATTACTGACTTTTTTTTTAGCAACACGTTTTACTATCCGTATGGGTTATACACACATTACTGATATAATATTCCGCTATGTTATGAAAGTGTTTGTTATTATTTCGCTTTAGAGCAAAAAATATGAATCGTCAAATGAAAGCTACGGTAGGAGATGGTGTTAATTTGTGTTCTGTTTTGTTAATATATTTTATTGTAAGCAATTATTAATCGGTATATTAAGTTGGAGAAAAGGGAAATTTGGTAGATACCTTTTAATATCTCATATCGCCTATATGCATGAGGTAGGTATCCTGATAGGTCATAAAAGCATCGTCCAGTCAATGTAAATGATCCTATATCTGTTGAGGAGGTATTTTAGAATTCGGAACACCCACATCTTAAAATAATAAAGAAGGAAACTCAATTAAATTTATTTTGGCACAGATGGGGGACAAGCCACCAAAAACCTTTCTTTTTCAAACTTAGTCTGCGAACTGACCCAATATAATTGGTAAAGATATTGTATATGATTGTCTATTTGTATTTTAATATTGTGAGATGACTTGAAAATATTCCTATGAAGTAATTTCTTATTTCGACATTTTTTCCTTCACTAAAGTAGCTTGGCAAATTCCAATATTAACTTATTATTCATGAAAGCCAAATGTTTTTATCAATGAGTATAAGGTAAAACAAAAGATTATTCATATTTATTTTATTAGCTCATAATATCTGAACTATTTTAAAATCGAATTTGTAATTTAGATTATAATAATATATCTATACAACCATGCAACACACTATTATTTTGAAATTATTAAGTGAGAAAAAAAAGTGACATTTATTTGCACCCATTAGAGTACATTCAACATATTGGAGGTTGAATTAAATGGTTTACTTATTTAAAGCTTTTGTTAACTCTCATAAAGCATTCAAGAAATTGTGTTAAATATTGGCTAAGATAAAGGAACTGTTCATAAGGTCCATGTACTTTGATTTTTTCTGACACAAAAGGTTAAGAATATTTTCAAAATATACAGAGTTTATAATGATTAAAGTAATTCCTGTTTGTACTAATAGAAGAGTTGACGAAGGTAGTGGAATAGTGTTATTTCCGAAAGGCTAATGATGTTTTTAAAAACAACTCTTAATGCTAAAGCGTTTAAATGTGCCAAGAACTGCGTGAAAGATAAACAGCCTGTTGTAAACGAGGGTGTTAGGAAGCAGAACTAACCTAAACTGATAGGCGGGACACGGTCCATCCTTGAATATTTCCTCAGCACTAGATGTATAAAACAGGACTTTTAAGGGGGAAGTCCCACCAAATATCTAAAAAACGTGTACTACTAACCTCCTTAAATCTGATGGTATTTATTATTTAATAGCTTTGTAAATCTTTCTCCTATTAAAATAAAGGTTGATTGTTACAACAAAATTAATTTGATTTCTGTAAATCCAACCATTAAAAAGATATAAATGATTGAATTTCAACTTTTTAAAATAATTTTTATGATTTTTCTTGCATGATTATGCCCAAAATACTTTTTCAAAAAGATTGTTTCTTTGGATATTTCCTGGATATTTTGGAAATAAAAAAATAATTAAAATACGTTTTTTGATTAATAATTTGAACAAGGGTCGTATTTAAAAAAGACTATATTTATTAATTAAAAATAAACTTAAGAAAATATGTAAACAATTATTATTTCACTCCCTCCATATTTTAATAACTTTTAACCTGAACAGTTTTCTGAAACAGCACACCGAGTGTTGTATTTTTTAAAAGAGAATATCTTTGTTTTTAAATTTGAGTCTACCGGCTGGTTGCTGTGTGTGTCTCTTGAAGCCATTTCCTCCACCGCTCAACGACACGCTAGCTCCCCTCACAGTTCCATGAGGGTTTGTTGTAACTGACGTTCCAAACTGGTTTTCAAATAGACATTCTTCAGTGAGAATAATTTGAATGGTTTTTTTACTCTAAAAATGCAATACATTTTAAGTAGTAATATTTTATATATTTAGTCCATGTGTTAATAGTTTTTATTTAATTTGTGTTGATATATTTGTGATAGTTTCAAACAAATTCACCAAGTTTCACTAAGAAAACTAGTTTGAAACTTGGGTGCTGGGGGTCCGGGGTTCAATACTCGGTCCCGGCACAGATGTATCTTATTGCCAAACCCTTCCTTCATCTCTGACAAGACGTATATTAATCACAACTTGTGAATGTGTGGAATGCCAGGCCTCCACCGTGATTCGGATCCCACGTTAAACTGTTGGTCCTCCATTTCATCTTACAATCACCTTACCATTACACATTAGCGCAAGTGCGTATAGCCTGAACGGGTAGTAAGACGTGGTGCTAATAATAATAATAATAATAATAATAATAATAATAATAATAATA
>CABFOV010005189.1:0-38841 GCA_902141375.1 Timema poppense
ACTCATGGAACAGCCTGTGCATACCAAGCAGATCGCTCATCACTCATGGAACAGCCTGTGCATACCGAGCAAATCACTCATCGCTCATGGAACAGCCTGTGCATACCAAGCAGATCGCTCATCGTTCATGGAACAGCCTGTACATACCAAGCAGATCACTCATGGAACAGCCTGTGCATACCAAGCAGATCGCTCGTCACTCATAGAACAGCCTGTACATACCGAGCAGATCGCTCATCACTCATGGAACAGCCTGTGCATACCAAGCAGATTGCTCGTCACTCATAGAACAGCCTGTACATACCGAGCAGATCGCTCATCGCTCATGGAACAGCCTGTGCATACCAAGCAGATCGCTCGTCACTCATAGAACAGCCTGTGCATACCAAGCAGATCGCTCGTCACTCATAGAACAGCCTGTACATACCGAGCAGATTGCTCATCACTCATGGAACAGTCTGTGCATACCAAGCAGATCGCTCATCACTCATGGAACAGCCTGTGCATACCGAGCAGATCTCTCATCACTCATGGAACAGCCTGTGAATACCAAGCAGATCGCTCGTCACTCATAGAACAGCCTGTGCATACCAAGCAGATCGCTCATCACTCATGGAACAGCCTGTACATACCGAGCAGATCGCTCATCACTCATGGAACAGTCTGTGCATACCAAGCAGATCTCTCATCACTCATGGAACAGCCTGTGCATACCAAGCAGATCGCTCGTCACTCATAGAACAGCCTGTACATACCGAGCAGATCACTCATCACTCATGGAACATCCTGTGCATACCAAGCAGATCGCTCATCACTCATGGAACAGCCTGTACATACCGAGCAGATCGCTCGTCACTCATGTAACAGCCTGTGCATACCGAGCAGATCGCTCATCACTCATGGAACAGCCTGTGCATACCGAGCAGATCGCTCATCACTCATGGAAACAGCCTGTGCATACCGAGCAGATCGCTCATCGCTCATGGAACAGCCTGTGCATACCCCCTATAGATATATAAAAACGATTTTGAGAAAATTGATTTGATCGATTTTTGCACTTAAGTAAACAACCCTTAATTTTAGGGTTGGATATTTAACTCCAAAAACTACTTGGGGGAGCCCTATGAAAACCCTAGATACTAAGTCTTAGCCTGATTGGTAAAATGGTTAGGCTGAGATACAGATACACAGACGTACGGCATCGCAAAAAAAAAACTATTTTGGGTTAAAGGGGTCATAAAACGTCAATGTCCATCAACATCTCGAATTTGATTTTTTGGCGATCACAACACTGTCTCTACCCGAGGGGTCGTGACAAAGTAAAAATTCACAGTTCAAAACCTTTTCATGACCCAATAAAAATTGGTTTGCAGCCTACCAGTGGGTCACGACCAACAGTTTGATAGCCACTGCTTTATGTCTACGTTACTCTGAGCACAATCTGGTTCTATAACAAAAAAGTTTGAATTCCGGCTTTGAGATGCACACGTTCGTGCACAGGAGCTACTAATATTTTAACTCCAGACCTCTGCGTATGATAGATATCGCGCACTGCTCATGATAAACAAACTCTTTATTTTATCAATATAGATACATTAAAACTGTGTAATAAGATTATAATAAAATCTAGTGTCTACAAACATTTATTTTCATTATTTCCCTTACCAGTGCATCGTGTTTCAGTAGCAATCTTCTTCCAGTTCTTGTTAAGAATATATTGATTTTGGTGGTTTCTATGCCCCTTGACCCAGATTACTTAAAAAATACCATTTATTAGTTTATCTTTTATGTCACTCATCTTCTTCCTAAAATACACTCAGTCTGTAGGAAATCCGTACAAACAAAAACGTCAAAACAAAAGTCTAATCGATAAAAGATGAAATGTAATGTGCACTGAACAACACTGAGGGTTTACTTTGACCTTGAACGAACCAATAAGAGCACCGCGCACATCGCACAACCCTTCACAAAAACCAACCAGTTTGTTTCTTGAGTCTGGTCGGAGTGAAGTGTTGAGAGGGAGGTGCTCGGCATGCACGCTCCCGTTTCTTTACATGGGTTTGTTTCTACAACTCGTGTGATGTGCGGAGATAGGAGTTATGAGCGATGTGTGGAGATAGGAGTGATGAGCGATGTGCGGGGATAGGAGTGATGAGCGATGTGCGGGGATAGGAGTGATGAGCGATGTGCGGAGATATGAGTGATGTGCGGAGATAGGAGTGTTGAGCGATGTGTGGAGATAGGAGTGATGAGCGATGTGCGGAGATAGGAGTGATGAGCGGTGTGCGGAGATAGGAGTGATGAGCAGTGTGCGTGCTCCTCGGCAAGCACTCACCTTCAGCCAGGTTTGCCCAGCTGTTTTATTCTAAATGGCCTTCTAATTTTCCTTGACGCAAATGCGGGTAAACTTCCTCTAAATTATACCTTACATATCCTTTTCCTAACAGTGTGTGCTAACTAGTATCCAGGACGGGCAATAAGACGTGGAGCACATTATAAATAGATACGCCCGCAAAACTACAAAATTATCGATGTCAATGTCACACACGAAACTATTTTATGTTTAGTGGTAGATGAATTTCATGAACCTAACGGTCTTACCAACACACGAGTAACATAGTTGCACAACTTTCGAAGACACATAGAAGCCAGCCATCAAGCACATAAAAACACTAATCAACATAATATTTGTATTAAACTTCCTGCTTATTCTTTCGACACCAATACCAAATATTGTTAATAATGTTCTACCTAACCACATGGTATCGATGTTTTTATTCCAATACTTGAGATTAGTAAAGTGTAGATACAGTTATTTCAACACCACATTCTTCCTCTCAACTGAGTAAGTATGCTCTGGAAGTATTCCCGAGGTAATTTGTCCCACATATCACGCATGCGCGGGATAGTGGATCTTAAAAGCCGGCGCCGGTCCGCCTATAAACCCATCCCTTAATTAATTTGCAGAGTTACTACCATTGCCTCTCCGCCCGAAAACGGACCGAAATGTTAACTAGGCGTGGAGTGGCGACCGGGTGACACGATAGCTTTCTCATCTACCACGTTTACATGGTGGACTCTATACGGTTCAACTTCGATCATATAGGCTTACCTCCAGTATATAGTACTTTATTTGTAAATTTAATGCTTACTTTTTTCTGTTAGTTTTATTTTATGTGTTCTACTTTTAACATGCATACTGGCTATCCAACTACTCGTCCCAGATGTCCCACTTTCCATCCCAACCATCCCACTATCAGTTCCAACCATTCCACTACCCATCCCGAACATTCCATTACCTGTTCTACTATCCGTCCCAACCGTCCCACTATCTATCCCAACCGTCCCACTATCTATCCCAACCGTCCCACTAGCCCATTACCCGTCCTGGCCTTCCCACTACCCGTCCCACCCATCCCACTACCCGTCCCACCCATCCCATTACCCATCCCGACCATCCCACTATCAGTTTCGACCATTCCACTACCAGTCCCGAACATCCCATTACCCGTCCTACTATCCGTCCCAACCGTCCCACTAGCCCATTACCCCTCCCGGCCTTCCCACTATCCGTCCCACCCATCCCACTACCCATCCCGGACATTACACTAACCTATATTGAGTACAAAAACGGGAGTTGACGGTCAGGTAACAGATTATAATGTGTACTCGGTTTTAAATGTAAATAGGCCCACTTAAGTATACTAGCAATTTTTGCTCTCGCCTCCTCCTCCTCCCCCCACTATTTGATGGTTCTATGTATATTATTAAATAGCTCTAGGGTCCCTTTCCCCCTGATCGGCAAACTAAGCTCCTTATCCTACCTGGTAGGCCGCGAGCCGCTACTGCCGATCATTTTCTGGAAAATTCACTGGAGAATTCTCATCCCTAATTACAAACTAACTTAGCTATGGAACAAGAACAACAACAATTTTTCCGGGTACCTTTTATTTCTCCGGCATTTGGAAGCAGTAGTCATTTTTTAAATCTATTTATTTTAGTATTTAAAATTAACTGCAACTTGTACTGACATGCAGGACGATTTTATCACTAGAGGCCCTAAGTTTTTGTTGGTATAACTTTTATTTATTTATTGTTCGTCATGAAAATGTATGTACACATGCCTTGAACCGTGTGAAACAGGATCTTCTCGCAGCTGACTGATACTGAAAAGGATCCTCTCTGGCATTCATGCACTTTAGCACTCGACCCTTTACATTTTGGAATTCTTTTCTTAAAGTGTCCTCGGTAATGGCTTCAATATCTTGGCGTATACCTTCTTTGAGGTCGCGAGTGTTGCGGGTTTATTTCTGCATACTCTTTCCTTCAATAGCCCCACACAAATAATTAAGGTGGTGTCAAATATGGAAATATTAATGGACAAAGGATTTTTTTTTAAGGTTACTTGGTTTAAAAAAAACCTTTGAATTTCTCTCATGCTGACATTTCAGGGGACATCATCTTGTTGTTAGTTCATTTTCCAGTTGACTGATTTACAAACTCACTGAATATTTACAGGTAGACTTTTGTTGTAGTGGTTCTTTAAAAACCAAATAGTCTCAACAGTGCAGCTGTGCACATGTAATAAGGCAAGGTCACGGGAATTATAGATAATTAGCGATGGCGTTGATAAAAGTTTGGAGACTCTACCGAGTGAATCATCCTGTATTATCAAAAGACTCGGGATAGTGTTGGATGCTACACGATAGAGCACCGAGACGCATTGCAGGCGTTTAGAAATCACCGATTACTTAATAAGTTGTTTGAATTTTTAGTATCACTTTCAACGAAATGTAGGCGAAAATTATCAGCAGGTTTATGACGAGGTAAAAATTTAAGAAATAAATTTTGAGTTAAAATTAAACAACCATTTACGAGAAAATTTATACTCCTGAGATTAAAGCAAAAGGTTGGAAACCTAGATATAGCCTTGGTCTATCAAATAAACTCATTTTTGATATTACCACAATAGAAAACTAAGATAATGTGGGTTTGGTTTATAGAGTTTCATGTAAGTTATCACATTAAAAATCTATTAGAACCAAGATTTAAACATTTTAACTGATCAGAATGTTCTCATACATTTTGCTGGAAAAAATATTAAAACATATCAAACCACTTCATAAATAATCCGTGATTTCTAAACGTGTGTGTGTGTAGAATATAGTTTTGTGTTCATTCCAGTAAAGACCAAAATCATTTAAAATTAACAGTTTTATCAATATTTGACTTAAGCTTGACGTCTGATTGGCCCTATATCAGCTGGATAGGAAGCCCCCTTAAGGTCATCAACCAACTTTCCCGTAGGAAGAAACAAAGCGCAAGTGAGAAATATTAAATAAATTATTTTTGTTTTAATATCAATCACCTACCTGGAGAGAGGTTGATAAAATCGAAACGTCACCAAACCACTTTATCAGACCACTCAATTGGGATTGAATCCCAGCCTCTCAGATCACTAACTATTTGGCCAACCTCACCATTTAACCAATATAAGTTCCAATTAGGGCTTTAACCACGCGAGCTATTAATGGCAGTGTGAGGGACAAGAATATGAAAGGTAGCTTTAGAGCAGTGCTATTCAACCTATTTTGTTCGAATGCCCCCAGATATAATTTATCTTCAACTTTATACCTCCAAAGTTGTTGGTGCATGATGCAAGATATACATATTCTATCAACTACACCCAAAAGTATGTATTAATATAAGTTTCAAACAATAAATATATGTATAAATATATATATATATATATGTTTTAAATTTTATATACCCTTGACATGTCATCACGTAACCCTGGGGGTATGCGTATCCCAGGTTGAATACCAATAGTTTGTGGGAAATTCACCTTAGAATACCAAATGTATAAAGTATAAAATAAGGCCAATCAATATGACCGGATATCAAACCCTGACCTCCCTAGTTAAATTTTCTCCCACTAGCAGTGATCTAATTATTAAAATATGTATTCTTCTCCTTTCTACGCTTTCTCCAAATAATAACAAGTATTTTACTCATAAATTTCAACTTACTCCCCTGTCTATGTAGGTGGGTGCGTAATTAATGTTGTCAAACACCCTAAGTTGACGGGGAGGTTCGAATTCCAGCCAAGTGTACAGAGTTTATATCCTCTAAATACTTTCCCACTCGCTTAACGCAAAATCGAATACATTTCCTCTAAGTCATACCTTCTTCACCCCAGTAATGTAAATATGCAAAAATATCGGATGGGTAGTGAGATACGCAGCATAAAAAACATTCCCAAATGACAAAACTAGCATGTATGCATAATCGTTTTAATATAATAAAATAATAGTTTTATTGTCTATATTAAACTTTATATAAATATAGTTTTAGTCACAAAAAGTGGCCGCTAAGTACTGAATGAATATAAGGCTTTATTTTGTTAACGGTTCATGTAAACTTAACATTTTAACACAGACATATTAGCATGTCCTTCCATATTTAAAGCCCATTTGAAAATTACCTATACAGATCCATAGACGTATCGTTTTCATGTTCTCTTAACAAAAGTATATTTTTACTTTACATTAAAGAGATGAATGAGAAGCACGTAATGGGACACTCACTACCTTCTCTTTTTTTCTCCCACCCATCCTTCCATTTATTTATTTCAAGGGGACCCTTCTTTTCATGTCGAGAAGGATTAGGATACTATGCTTTGTTGGGCTTAAAAAAACATTTTTATTTAAATTACTCTGCGGGTTACGTTGTATCAAGGGGAGAATCATAGCTATAAGAGCTTTATGTTGTATCTTTCCGCTAAAAAAAATGGGAGCATGCGCGCTTTGATAATGTCGCACTACTTGGGTGCTTAAAATAAATTAAAATATGAAATTCAAACAACAAAAAACAGCTTGGTGCTAGTTATTTTTAGATTTGACTGATTATGATTAATTATTTGAGGTAGTTCTAGTCGAAATTTAGGGTTACAGATTAAATATTTTGATCGCCTAATGGATAATTACCTACCCCGATGGGCACGTGGAATAAGGCGTCAGTCTTGAATTCAAATTCCTGCCGGGTGTGTTGATAATTTTTTTCAGAATGGTTTCCCACCCTCCCTCCTCGCAAATGCATACATCCTATCTTTTTCATAACTATCTCATTAGCGCAAATATGTGGATAGTCCGAAAGGGTAGTAGTGATGCACGGTGTAAAAACCAGGTTTTAAAATTATTTCACTTTAAAAAAAATTCTGTTCATGAATCAATTTACAAAGGAGGAAAAAACTATCACTATTTTTATAAATACTTATATAGTAAGAGTTTGATAGACAGAATATTTTCAAACCTTTTAAAAAGTTAATAAGTCTATCTTTATTCAAGTTACTCATATGTCAAGGCATGTGATCTTAAAATATGGCTTTTGACAAAGTGCGTGTCAATAAACATACAGGGTTGTTGTAAATTAACTTTCTAATTTAAATTGCTAATAGCTTTATTATTTATTGATAGATTATCATGAAACAAGTTTGTTTCTGGAGCTTACAATATAATAATTGCCTGTTATATTAATATTCAATTAATATTAAACGTAGACACCAGCATTTTCCACAAGTCTCTGTAACGTTTGGAAACGTCTGCGACTGCTTTCAGCAGAGACTGGGGTGGTGTGTTTGTTAGAGCCTGAGGAATTCGCTCCTCCAGTTTATTCAGAGTTCAGGGATTGGTGCGATAAACCTCTTTATTCATCCCCCTCCCTCCCACAAGCAAAAAAACAACAACCTCAGGGTGTGAGGTCTGGGCTCCGTGAACCCCATTCATGTGTGCCACGTTGACAACACAGCCAATGTCCTGAAAATTGGTTGCCGAGCCAAGCATGGAGAGTGAGTGCAAAATGCGGCGGGAAGCCATCTAGCATGAATATGAGGCCATTGAGGCTGTCCCAATTAGAGACAATAGGCCAAATTTGTTTTTTCAGCATGTTTTCGCTCCAAATTCATCGTGTCCCGAATAAGGAATGGGCACACAGCCTGTAAAGATATCGTGGTTCCCTTAGGGCGATTTCGCATCTTTTACGCAGTGACTCAGGGATCCTCTTGTGCCCTGTAATGAAAATTACGGCAGTTCACAAATACCCCCACTCCACATAAAATATCCCTCCATCGCTCCAAATGATGTTATCAAACAACTGG
Source organism: Timema poppense (assembly GCA_902141375.1). NCBI lineage: Eukaryota > Metazoa > Arthropoda > Insecta > Phasmatodea > Timematidae > Timema > Timema poppense. Next base: position 8,156 of record CABFOV010005189.1, read on the forward strand.
GCTCAGTAGTTGTGCCAACCAAGCATGATCTCATCATACTCCATCCATTGATCATTTTCTTCCGCGGATAGTTCCTGTCATTAATGCGGCTTCCAAGGGTGAGAACTTAAGTTTCTCCTAGCAAATGATAGGATTTTGTGATGGGATGGGTCATTTTCACGAGCAGCCTGGCGTGTTGACTTGTTGGGACTTCTGCTGAACAAATTCTCAACAACTTTCAAATTTTCCTCCAACCTGGAATTTGATAAACGACCACTTCTGCCCCTATCTGACACTGATTCTGGACTCATCAGCTTTGAATGGCAGTTCTTGATGGTCTTGGGATCCAATATAGCAGGAGATCCATGAACACTCCAACAACGTCGCTGAACTTGTATCACTGATTGCTGAAATTCGTAACGGGAGTCCCGCTGAGCTTGCTCAAGCAATGTCAAACGTGCCATGTTCGTCTGCTGACGGCTGCCTAATTCTCACCCTCTAAGGAACAAAATATGTTATAGTTCATACAATTCCGGCAATAAAATGTAAACATTTTATCAATCAAATTAGGGAGTTAATTTACAGCCATCCTGTAGATTCCCTTTGTTGTTATTATTATTATTATTATTAACACCGCGTCTTACTATACGTTCAGGTTTTACGCACTTACGCTAATGTGTAATGGCAGGGTGATTGTGAGATGAAATGAAGGACCTACAGTTTAACGTGGAATCCGAACCAACGGTGGAGGCCTGGAATTCCCCACATTCACAAGTTGTGATTAATACACTTCTTGTCAGAGTTGAAGGAAGGGTTTGGCAATCAGATAAATCTTTACCGGGCCCGAGGATTGAACTCCAGACCCCGAACACAGAAGTCTGATACCTTACCCCTAGACCACCAGTTAACCCTGATTCCCTTTGTTAATGTTGGCTACTTAACATTTTATATACTCCATAGCATCATCCCGCGAGCGAGGTTTACCAACCGAGCACCCGCCGTATGTTTGCTAAGATAGTGCCAACATCGAACTCTCCGGCCATTAATCTCAGTTTTCAAAACCAGATCTGATATGTCTGTATTCAAGTAGCTCTTCAATTGTCCTCACTAGGATGAGTTGACACCGATTTCAGACCCACTACTTCACAGAAAAATCTGGAAACGCCGGGGATCTAACCCGGGACCTCTTGATTTGTAGCCGGAAACTCTGACCACTAGATAACAAATAGACGGCCATATATACACTTCTTAATAGGTTATTGCCATGGTAATAAAGCTTGATTTGTTTTTGGACTCCTTACCCAAGTTGAAGTTTATCTACATACCAAGCAGAGAGGCCCAGATTCGATTCCCAGCACAACCGATACATATTATTGGGGGCCTCCCCATATATATCAATTAGCTAACGACTGGGAGACTGGCTGTTGTGTATGTTATAGAACCTAGTTTGTCTGCCGATTGTTGATATAATCATTAGGTTCAGAATGGTCTATTTAGATATTCCTTGCATAAAAAAAAGTATATACCAAAATGAGAAAGGCTACATCGCAGATACCACGTTTTGATTCGAAACTAAAAATTGTTAATACACTCCCTAAGGTGGGATGTAAAGGGACGCGAGAAAAAGCCAGTGTTTTTGCAGTTTTTATGGCAAAACTTTTTGTTCAAAATTAATAAAATATTACTCCACCACAAAATTTAATTTAATGAGAACTTTTTCTCTTCGTTCAAAAAGTTTGTTAAATAATGTCGCTATGCTCATGACAGATATTCCAGGAACTGTATATATTAACATGTGAAGAAATTTTAACTCCGTGATTTTACTGGAGCGATATTTTATTTATTTTGTACAAAAAATTTCCGCAAAAACACTGTCCTTTTCTCGCGTCCCCTTCCATCCCACCTCGAGTTTTGAAATTCCCTGACTTTTTTTAAAAATTATTTATTTTGCCATAATTTGATATGCAAAGTTAAAAATAAACAAATCTCATTATTCTCAATGTTTTCCATTACATTTCTCACACTCTCTTTTGTGGCTACATGGTTTAAGGCGTCATTTTCACAATATACCAGACTGCTAATGATGGGGAGATCGTGGTTCAATCTCGTCCGGGTGTTCTGAGAGTTTTTCTAAGTGGTTTCACCCTCTATCTCCATGCAAATACGGGTACACTTAATCTAAATTAAACATTTCTCAACCTCAGATGACTAACGTTGTTATTACATAGGTGTATAACCCAAACGGGTATTAAAACGTGGGGTTAAAAATATATTGACCCTTTTTTGTTCTATTTGTAAAATCACATGAATTGTAGACAAAACTATCAATTTGAACTGAATTATTTTCAGATGCCTCGTATATTAATATGTTTGAAAAAATATCAGAAAATGTTAGATAATTTTAAAAATTTAACTCGTTTCTTCTTGTATCTGAGTAACACTTTGTCCTGAAAGATAGCAGCCATTCCTTAGCGGTTCCCACTATGGCCCTATCTTAAAATCTACGCCATAGTGGAAAAGTATAAAGTAAACCTTCTACCTTTCAAGGTAAACGGAGTATACGTATATACCCTCTTTATAAGGATTTAAGATCAATGTCGTCTCAAATAGAGACCATTGTTCAGTCGTAAAACTTTTATAGAATGCTACTAACGAAGTCCATTAAGGGTATATTTTTAAAGTTTCATAGTTTCATAGCCTTTGCTTATAGCGTTTATTAATGAGGCAGTAAAGTGTGTTTTAAGGATTCTAGTTATTTTTTATTTGAAAATACATCTAGCTAATGTGTTTCTAGCATCTAATATTGTGAGCAAGCTCAACATTATAAACCAGTTAAAGTGGTTCTGGGTTTAACCCGGCCACACCGGTCCAAGGACTCGACTTCTGCCACCAATAGTTTAGATACAATATTCATTCAACGTCCCACTCTCCCCCGACCGGCGTCCCACTCTCACACAACCGGCATCCCACTCTGACCCAACTGTCGTCCCACTTCCACCCGACCGGAATCCCACTCTCACACAACCGGCATCACACTCTCACATAACCGGCATCCCACTCTCACCCGAGCGGCGTCCCACTCTTAACCGACCGGCATCCCACTCTCACACAACCGGCATCACACTCTCACACAACCGGCGTCCCACTTCCACCCGACCGGCATCACACTCTCACCCGACCAACGTCCCACTCTCATCCAACCAACGTCCCACTCTCACCCAACCAACATCCCACTCTCACCCAACCGGCTTCACACTCTCACCCGACCAGCGTCCCGCTCTTACCCGACTGACGTCCCACTCTCACCCAAATGGCGTCCCACTCTCCCGTGACCAGCGTCCCGCTCCCACCCGATCAGAGTCCCACTTCCTCCCAACCGGCGTCCCAATCTCACCCAAATGGCATCCCACTCTCACACAACCGGCATCCCACTCTCACACAACCGGCATCCCACTCTCACATAACCGGCATCCCACTCTCACCCGACCAGCGTCCCACTTTCACACGACCAACGTCCCACTCTCACCTGACCAGCGTCCCACTCTCACCCGACCAGCGTCCCACTCTCACACGACCAACGTCCCACTCTCACCCGACCAACGTCCCACTCTCACACAACCGGCATCCCACTCTCACCCGACCAGCATCCCACTCTCACACAACCGGCATCCCACTCTCACACAACCGGCATCCCACTTTCACCCAACCGGCGTCCCACTTTCCCGTGACTGGCGTCCCACTCACCCGACTGGCGTCCCACTCTCACTCGACTGCCGTCCCACTCTCACTCGACTGTCATCCCACTCTCACACAACCAGCATCCCACTCTCACCCAACCGGAGTCCCACTTCCACCCAACCGGCGTCCCACTCTCAACCGACTGTCGTCCCACTCTCACACAACTGGCATCTCGCTCCCACCCGACCGGAGTCTCACTTTCTCCCAACCGGCGTCCCACTCTCACACAACCGGCATCCCACTCTCAAACAACCGACATCTCACTCTCACACAACCGGCGTCCCACTCTCACCCGACCAGCATCCCACTCCCACCCAACCAGAGTCTCACTTCCTCTCAACCAGCGGCCTACTCTCACCCGACTGGTGTCCCACTCTCACTCGACTGTCGTCCCACTCTCACCCGACCGGAGTCCCACTCTCACCCGACCGGAGTCCCACTCTCACCCAACCGGAGTCCGACTTCTACCCAACTGGCGTCCCACTCTCCCGTGACCGGCGTCCCACTCTCACCCGACTGGCGTCCCACTCTAATCAGGCTAGCGCCCAAATCTGATCTCGAGAGAATAAATCATCCCATTTATTAAATGATCTAAGAGTCTCCTGCCTTCCCGGTCCAAGTCAGACACACTGACCGCGAGACACAACACCGCCTCCAGGGAGAGTAACAATTTGTTAAACATCAAGGTCTCCATAGCGCTACTTTCCTTAGACACACATGTAGATTATTTATATGAAAATAAGTGCCCACTCAACCTGATTTACATATTAACGAGTCTGGGAGCCGCGTTCTCCTGAGAGAAATGTGTTCAGAGGAGAAGATTCAACCCCTTTCCTCCTCACATCCTCTCATTCAACGAGAGCTTGTTATGAATGTTATATTTCTGTGTTTGGGGACGGGGGAGAATGTGAAAGGAGGAGGGGGAGATTAGGTTCCAGAATTAAACCCTAGAGTCACTGTTAACACTAAAACAGCAAAACTTTTGTTTACCTGCGATCAAATATTCATGGAACGGAATTTCATTTCGGACATTTGGGACTAGTGGATAGTTTGTCGCAAACATACCGGGTCCAGTACGGCAGGGAAAAAACTCACAAACATATTCGACACTGGTAGGAGGGGGAGGGAGGACTACGCCCCACATTCTAATTCCCGTTTGGGCTATACGTATTTAATTACACCAATGAACTATGAAAGTGAAAGGTAGAATTTAAAGACAATATACGTGACTTTGTTTCGAGGTAGAATGGAAAATCTTCTAGGAAAAAAACACCTTCAATAGGCCTAGCTGGGACTCGAATCTCGATCCCCCCACCATCGTCAATCCAGCTTATTACGAGAGGGACGTCTTAGGCCCTTCGACCACAAATGTGGGTGAGGTGCTATTATTAGGCACGTCAACACCATTGGTGGAAGTACGAACAAAATATTAGACCCATAAGCCTTATAGTCTGGTTTTCGATGACGGGGTGGTCGGTTCTCTAATATTGATGGGTGTACTGACGGTGTTTTTGTTTCCCACTCAAATGTGAGTTTTCTCTAATTTTTACTTCACTCATTCTACCTCATTAGTATAAATAATATGCGTATATCTCGGAAACATGTTATAACGTATGCGCATGAGGGTAAAAGGGGTAAGTATATTATGTCTATCCCCCACGGGTAGAGATAAACCACTAGTCTGAAGGACTCTTGTTCAATGCCAGTGCTAAAAAGTCATTTTTAATTTTTATATATATTTAAATGCGTATTGTATTTATTTATATTCCCTTTTCCTGTACTTTCTTTTATGTGCATATAATTATCTTCTTAAAATTATTAGGCTTTATCGTTAAAAATTGTTTGTTTTTACTTGCAGAGATACGCATCCGCACAGTACGGATATTTAAACTAATAAAGCAGGAATGAGGAGGGTAGATTTTAAAGAAAGTGTGTCAGTATTTACGCAGGGGGAGTAGGGAACGTATACACATCAAGGGGGGAAAACATCCTTGGTACAGCCAGAATTCACACCCCGATATCCCCATACGGTGGCAAGCCAAACAAGACGATACTGATGCCTCTATCTGGGTGCTCATTGGTGCGGATATCAAAAAGGATAAAAGGTTCTATAAACATTGTTTTTAACTAACCTACTTTGTATGTAAATCTATTTTCCACTTGGCGCAACATCTATAGGCCTAACTTTATTACTTCGTTTGGTTGAGTGAACACATTGAACATACTACATCAACAATAGCTATCCTGTCAATGATTTTGAATATCATATTTTTAGGTGAGGTTATCAACAGGAACCACGCTTCGATTTATCAAATAAAGATCAAAAATAGTTGTTTATTGAAATAACTATTTTTTGTGTATTTAGCCTGAGCGCCTAAAGAAGATTCTCAAGTGTAAAAAAAAAAGTATTGTTCACTCACTTTACCGAGAGTGACTACACTAATATTAATGAAGGAAAATATTCCAAGTAGTTTGTTAGCCACTAAGATCCGTGGTTAACAAATTACTTAATATAATAAATACATACACTTACAAACACTACCAGAAGTTTCCTAAATGTATCTTGTAATTTTGTAGTAAGTTTAACATAATGGTTACTAAAACTTCATCTTAGGGAAAGAGATGAAGTTGATATACTCTATATGCGTATAACCCGAACGGGTAGTAAGACGCGGTGCTAATAATAATAATAATAATAATAATATATTCTATAGTAAATGCACCCGCACTAGCGTGAAATACAGCCAGGAAAACCAAAGTAGTATATAATGTGGGGGAAAAAACAGATTGCGTGGACTTCTCCAGTCACTGGCTATCAATTATATTGCAACCCTGATGCCTTACAGTGAAACCACTTCTGTGGGTAAACAATCTTCAACATTTGAGAAGACTCGTCATGTGAGAGTAAAGTGTTGTATGTCCTGAAAGCCGCAGCGCTTAAGAGCCCATCTCACCCCACGAATAACCTTTAACTTTGGAAGCTGATACAGGTCAAACCAGGTGTCGCATCATGGTGTGTGTTTGTGTATTCTATTTTAGAAAACAGAGGAATAGAGACCATATACCAAATTTTAAATAATTCAATAGCACCAAATAATTATTTTAAAATGGCGGAACTATTAAACTGTTCCAACTTACACTGTTGTCAAATCAAGAATGCGTAAAACCGTACTTTGAGATACGTTTTCTAGTCAGAGCGTAATTTTGCGGCTGATATATCTGTTAATTATGCGTAAGGTGGCCGTCCCCGGAGTTGGCACTATTTTTATGGAGAGCCAACCCAATTAGTCTGTTTCGGGGGCGATAGTGATTGGTTTTTGTTATTTTACTCAATAGCACTGTTTCAACCAAACTTTTAGTTACTCAAGAAATCATTGATTCTAAAAACTATTATTTGCCAATTTTTGAGGCAATTTTTTAAGATTGAAATATGTGTTTGTGCTGACCATAATTGTGCTCATTTCTAAGGTCATTCATAATATTGGAACGTGTGTTTGTTCAGACAATAACAATAATTGGGCAAATTTCTAAGGTTATTCATAATATTGGATTACGTATATGTGCGTGTTCATAGTTCCAAATTGGATTAATTTTTCAAGTGATTTATAAGATGAATGTATGATTATAATACTGTATGCATATGGATCTAGTTTAATAAAGTTTGCCTAACGTTCTCGATTATTATTATTATTATTATATATGTAAAAAAATCGCCCTTATTCTCTCTATGAAAATGGAACAAGCCAGTTCTAGACACAAAGAGTAAGTTTTTTTTTTTCACGACACTTCTCCCTGTAGAATTCGTATTCAACAGGTACTTCGGATCCCCCCGTACCGCTTTTTTACCCCGAAGAGTAGCAACGCAGCAGAAATAATTTAGTATTTCGTATTTCTTTCTATTTGTTGAACATTTTCTGATATATTTTCTGACAGTATGAACAAATAAATAATTCAACAAACGATTCCGTTGAAAGACGAAAGACCAACAGAATAAGGAGGAATATTAAAATATGACTAGTTGACATTTTTCGTTTTTAGATAGTTTTTAATGTTTTTATTCTATTGATCGATTTAGGAAATACTTTTTTTTTGCCCGTAAATTTATCACTAACCACTGCTTTAATTTCATCCGCACCTGTGAGAACGCTTTTTTAATGGTTTTCCACTCTCCCTTCAACCAAATGCGTGTTCTTACCTTCCTCACTCCTGCTGCATTAGTGTAAATATGTTACTAGTCCGTATAAATATTAAGACGCGAAGCATGGAAAATAAACTAATCTAAGATAACAGGACTAGTATAGTGAATTGCAACAGTATTTTTTTTAACAGCGTGTCTTAAACCCCGTTTGGGTTACTAGCCCATGTACTAATAACAGGGTATTAAGGATGAATTTATGGGAAATGTACCTGCATTTGCGTGGAGCTCGAGTGGAAAACCATTTAGAAAAAACTACCCTCATTACACCAGTCATTGATAGACCAGTTTTATGCGAGAAAGACGCCTCAAACCATGTGGCCACCGAAGCGGGTTGCACCCGTATTGATTATAACTTTGGCTAGATCAGTAGTACATCTTCCTAATTAACTAAGTGCCCGAAGTTTGATTTCCGGCATGGACGAACAATATTATCAAGGTGAAAATAGGGATACGTCTTTAAATTAGTGGTCAGGAGACCGGATGTTGTGTCTGAAGTATTTTCATAAAGTGCATTTTAAATACCCCAACTTAATAAAACTACAATCAATCCGGCATCGGTGGTCACGTGAACTAAACGTAAAGCTCACCTTGTTTGGTATGTTGGTGACAGCGAGATTAGGTGCACTAAGGTCAGTTTATCCTAAATGGTTTCTTATCATAAAACTCAAAAAATGTTGTGTACACTTCCACTAAATTCTACCGTCCTTATCCCTACTTGCATTAGTGTAAAATATGAAAATTGTCCAGCCGGTTAGTAAGCTGTGGGCCACACAAAAATAACCCAATATCTACTTTCTCCTTCATATCCTCGTCCCCTCGCCTCTAACGACGAGGCCATGAGGTCTACAAAGGAAGGGGTGTGTTCAAAAAGTCAGTCGGAGAACACTCCCGACTCTGCTTCCGTCCGGGCGTGAGGCCAACTATCCTCCCCTCCTCTCAGGTGAGGGCCGCCATTAGTCATCATTATAAACTAGGTTATGTCACGGTTGCTGCCTTACAGTGTGTTTTTTTTTGGGAGGGGGGAGAGGGGTGGAGTGGAGCTTGCTTCTTCACCAAAGCTCCTATTCCACTTAGGTTACAAATCTATTTATTTTACAGTTCAACGAGAATGCTTTTTATTTAACTTTTGTTTTCTGGCGACCACAAAGTCCGACAGGGTAAAACTAACAGAAGGTGTATGTGTGCGTTTTACTGTGGAAGAGAATGGTCCTGTCTACACAAGTAAAATTCCTTAAAGGTATCACCTACTTGAAGGGAAATGTTCTCGATCAGTAGTATTTCCTATGAGAATGGGAGCTTTTGAAGCTTCAAAACCCCTAAAACCAGCCTTAATTATATTATAAGATGCTGTTGTGAACTTGTTAAAAAATTACTATTTGTTTGAAGAAGGATATATCTATGTTTCTAACCATTTACTTTAATCTTAGGGTTGCGAAATTTCACGTGAAACGTCCTTGGAAATGACCTTATTTCCCTTTTTATATTTTCAAAAATCAATATAACGAACAATTAAAATGGAAGGGATCCTCGGCTACAACCCAGATATAATTTTTACCAACAAGGGTGTTTACTCGAATGACGGCGCCTGCTTACGTGTAGAAAAAACCCACAGACGATCCAACATCTCCTAAGGTGCGGATCTATACCAGTTCCCTGTACACTCCAGGATAAAATGGCTGTGTAAGGAAAACGCTGTGATTCGTGCAATATATTGAAGATATCTATAAACTCCTAATTGTTATATTAATTTTAATTTACTTACATAATGTAGCCCAGACAAGATTAAATAAATAAATATTTCGATACATTTCACATCTCTTTTGGAGTGAAGCATATTTTCAAATATTGAACCTCCTCTTAAATAACCCGGAACTTTTGGACATCTGCACCGCGTCTCGGTTCTCTGGTACGTTAGCTCTGAAACGACCTGTCATCACCATGTATATTTATTTTATTTTGTTGGTTAAGGTGAAGGATCCGATCTTTTTTTTTTAAATCTAACTAATGTTCATCCGACAGTTTAGCTCAGTCATTAGAGTGATATCATCCGACACCTTAGCTCAATCGGTAACGTATTTCTGCTGAGCAAAGGATTCCTGGATCAATTCCTGGCTTGGATGAAAAATTTATCATAGATGAAATGAAGCTTTTTAGTTCCACAGTGAAAAATTAACGGCCGGGTCTGGATGTTGCGTCTGTTCTATATTTAAGTTAGTTTATAAGTCGTGTCCCGATATAATCTGTCGGTTCAGAAAGTGCACGTTAAATACTTCTGAATACATTAAATGAAAAATAGATCGCTGTCCATTTGGTTAAGGCACCCAGTTGTGTTGAATGGTTGATTGTTAAATTAATGTAACGGGGACACATACAAAATGTAATCATATCAACCATCCTATGTGTAATTTGGATAAGACTGCATAAGAACACTAAACAATATTACTATATATTCTGAAAATTGAAAAATGACACCTTGGACACGGAAATCTAACCCGGGACCTTTGACTTAGTACACCAATGCTCTAACAACTGAGCTATCCAGGAATCGTCCAATTTCCAGGGTCATTCTTCGCTCATATTTTAAGGCAGAGTCTATGATGAACGTACGGAAATCGTCGACTACAAATGTGTGATTTTTTTTACTAACCTCACGAGCTATCAGATAACGCAGCCACCTTCGTCTCGGTAGCTGGCTTATTGCTGCCAATTGTACAATTAAAATAATTGTAAGGGATTGCATATTTAAAAATCGAATAGCCAAAGCTATTATTTATGCTTTTAGTGAGGATTACTCCATCTAGATATCATAGCCGACAATTTCCGCACGTCCATCATAGACTCTGCCTTAAAATATGAGTGGAGAATGACCCTGGGCACGGGATTATTCCTGGATAGCTCAGTGGTAAGAGCATTGGCGTACTAAGCCAAAGGTCCCGGGTTCGATTCCCGTGTCCAGGTGTCATTTTTCAATTTTCAGAATATACCAAGATGGAGTAATCCTCACTAAAAGCATAAATACTAGTGTTGGCTATTTGATTCTTAATACTGCTATAGTTTCCAAATGATAAAAAATATTGCCACACTAACTCCCAGCAACCAAACCTATCCATAAAGGAATTAAATGTAACATTAAAATATTTGGTAATTTGAATGTTATGCTGAATACTAGGATTGCATTATATTTAAAAGGGTGTAAAAACAGTTACGATACAGGTGTGTGTTTTGTGATTACAAATCCCTAATGCCACCTCCTGGATTTAAAAAAAACCTATCGCCTGAGGTTGGTCATCTGCCCCTCTGTAAGAAAAACTACATGAATCATTTTTATCTATATGAAGTTTGTTTGTTTATGAGCATTGTACAATTACACACAGAGGTCTGAAATTTTAAAATTAGTAGCCTCTGTGTACAACCATATGCACCTCGAAGCTGGAATTTTAAATTAAGATAACATGTTTTAATTATATTAAAATATGGGTTGAAATAAAAAAAATTAAGAGATTTTGGTCTGTTTAAAGCAAAGAAAAGCATTTCCCGGGGGTAACCATGCAACTCATTGCGTGGCTACCCCGGGCAAAGCCGAGTACAGCTACAAGTTATCAATCATTTAAAAACCAAGGTTTTTAATCTATATTTTAAAGGCGGATCAATTTAGAGCAAATTTACTGGCATTTGCGTAGAGTTAAGATTGAAAAACCTTAGTATTTAATCACATATAATGGTGACCTGGCGGTAAGGTGTCGGACTTCTGTGCTGGGGGTCCAGGATTCAATCCTCGGTCCCAGTACAGATTTATCTGATTTCCAACCCCTTCCTTAACCTCTGACAAGATGTGTATTAATTACAACTTGTGAATGTGGGGGAATGCCAGGCCTCCACCGTGGTTCCGATTCCACGTTAAACTGTAGGTCCTCCATTTCATCTCACAATTACCCTACTATTACACATTAGCGTAAGTGCGTGTAGCTCTAACGGATAGTAAGACGTGATGAGAATGGTAATAATAATAATAATAGTCTCCTCATTATACCCTGATAATATTTGAATCTGGACCTTCCCATGTTCATAAATACAGTTTATTTCAAGACTAACCTCTTTTATCGTGGGAGGGCATGAAGGTTCTATTCTATGCCATTAGGAACTCGAAAGTTAATTGCCACATTTAAAAAAAAAAGTATGCCACCTATAACTTGAGCTAGTTCTATCCAGTCCACCTCATTACACCTTATCTTTTTCAGATCAATTCTAATCTTATCTTCCCATATGCACCTAGGTCTTCCCAATGGTCTCTTCCCACTGGGTTTGCTAGTCAATACCCCGCACAAGGTTTTAGATTCTTCCAATCGCACTGTATGTCCTGCCCACCGTAATTTACGAGACTTGATTATCCTAACAATGTCTTGTGATTAGTGCATGGTATGTAGCTCATCATTATTTAAACTCCTCCACGCCACGGTATCTTCATCCCTTTTTAGACAAAATATCTTCCCAAGCACCTTGTTTTCGAACACTCTAAGGGTATATAGTCTCATGAATTTGACCAATAATATAATATTTGTTTATTATTCAGGTCCTATGGGTGAGAGTTCTAGTACTTTGTATTTCATATTGTTGTTTTTTTAAAGTAGATCGTGCGTGTACAAAACGGGACTGGACTTAAAGTTTATTCGTCACGAATATAATAAAATATAGTCTACATGCACAGTATTATAAACTATTCATAGAATACATAATCTTACTTGGAAACCTCGTATGTTAAAGTTCACGGTTTTAACGTTTGTATAAAGTTTAAAAAAAAAAAGTTATGGACGTGAGTGGATGTAGAAATTAAGATGATAAAAAGTTAAATCGTGCTATTTTTAACACAATAGTAAAAACATATTTCTAAAAACCAAATTATTCAAGTCACAACATCGCATGGGAACAATGCATTCAGAATAGTAAATTTTTACCTTATCATTTAGAGACAATATTGTAATCGTTAACATCTTAAACCGTGAGATTATATTGGATCTTGTACGTTGTGTATGCCACCGGACTAACAATTGTGAGTTCTACAATAATGTTGTTTGTCCCCAGGTTTGTCTCTTGGGTGACAGATGAAACAGTTAAATAGATTTCGTCCAATCTCGTTATGTTATATGATCATACTTCAAAACTAAACCGTGATTTTGATTCTAGCTCTGATATTAAGGGTAGAGTACTAATGACTAATTTTATAAAATTTGAAATTTCTCAAAAATTGCTCTAGCGATGTTATTCAAAATAGGTATTAGGAGAATGTTTCACATAATAACTAGCGCCATATAATTGTTTTGTGTTACTAATTTATATAAGAGTAATTTAATAATGACTAATTTTTATATAGAAAAGATTGAACTGACCTCGGTGGCTGCGTGGTCTAATGCGCTATTCTTGTAGTGGGCTAGACTGCCGATGACGGGGGATCAATGTTTGAGCCTCGGTCAGGTGTACTGATGGTGGTTTTTCATAAAAGGTTTTCCACTCTCCCTCAAAGCAAATTTAGGTACTCTTCCTTTAATATAACCTTCCTAATTCCTAAAAACCATTAGCGTAATTGCTAAAAAAAAAGTTGTTTTAATAATTTTGTAGTGTGTTCCAAATGATGGTCAAAATGAAAAATTTGTTTTTCTGAAGAAACCCTTAACAAGGGAGTTTACACATAGACCATTTTTGAAAACGTTCTTGGCTATAATCGAATATGAGAAAATATGCAATACTGTGTTGTATCACTTCTTCCGATTTAATGGCATGGGTGACTAGTGAATTGGGTTTTATGTACACGGTGTCTTACAACCCGTTCGGACTATCGGCATCTATACACTAATACCCAATTCAGTGGCTAGATGGTCTAAGGCGTCATTCTTATATTATACTTGTCTGCTGATGATCGAAAGATAGGGGTTCGAATCCCGTTTGGTTCTAATAAGTGTGGTTTTTCCTGAATAGTTTCCCACTCTCCTTCTACGCACGCTCTGGTATATGACCTCTAAAATGCTTCCATCCTCCTCCGTCCCCCATTAGAGTAAATTATCATATATATGCGTATAACCTGAAAAGGTAGTAAGACGAGATGATAAATATTTAAACTGTGTATATATAGTTTAAATATCTATCTATATCTATATATATTTATATATATATGTGTGTGTGCGCCTATAGCTTTTGGTAAATATTAGCGTTTAAATTTCCCTCTCACTCAAAGAAGGTTTAACATGCACATGCAAATGCTGTTATAATTCCTTTAAATACCACCTTTCCCATTCACAGCCCAATCGTGTGTATATATATACATAAATAGATAGAATGTATATATACAGTATATATATTTATACATACATAAATATATATACTGTATATATACACATAAATATATATTGTATATATATACACGATTGGCATGGTAATGGGAAAGGTTGCATTTAGAGTAATTATAACAGCATTTGCATCTGCATGTTAAATCTTCTTTGAGTAAAAGGAGAATTTAAACGCTAATATTTTTCAAAATCTAAAGGCACACATTTTCCCAACCATAACACCTCTCAAAATTTTAAAGTGAAAAATTAACATCTTTATTACGGATGTTTAGATTAGTGTTAAAATATAAAAATATAAGCTACTCATAAATCCTAGTTATGCCACTGTATTTGAACATAGTCACCAAGAAGAAATTTCAACCTCAAATTCAAATAAAGGTGTCAAAAGAAATGTCTACTACAAATCCAAATAAATATTTCAGGGAAAATGTAAGAGAAATTTCACTGAGCTGCTAACCTGTCCCAGGCAAAGCTGGGTACTTGCAACGTGTTTTAAATGAACGTTAGCTTCCCACTCGCTTACCTCCATAAAAACGCAAACTTATATTTTATAAAAAAATATAAACTTTGAGATCATATCTAGCAATTCCTCTTTGGGGGCTTTATATAGTCTTATAAATAATAAAATTAACCTTATTTTACGGTTAAAAAGTTATTAGATCTATTTTAGTGTATTCACAAGCCTACCCGCGTGTTCTGTAGATGTGACCTTTGTCAGATGACTTCAATTTTTACATCTGCAATATAAAATCTAGTAGCATTTGGTTGATATTTTTTAGCCTACTTGTATTCATAAAATGTTCTAGAAGGTTATTCAAATGTCAATGACTTGTTTGATTCAATGGACCAAGGGTATTCTATTTTGGTAAAATATTATTTGTGTGGTTTTGAAAATATCTAGTAAAACTTGTATCATACTACTTTCCATAATACACCTATTGTATATCAATTACTGTTATATTCTTTAAATTGAAAAAATGGCACTTAGGCACGGAACCTTTGGCTTAGTACGCCAATACTCTAACCACTGAGCTATCCAGGAGTCGCCCCCTACCGAAGGTCATTCGTTACTCATATTTTAAGGCAGAGTCTGTTATGGACGTGAGGAATTGTCAGCTACATATGAGTGGTCAATTAAGATCACGCGCTACCAGAAGATGCAGCCACCGTCGACCCAGGAGGGTTATATGTTGCCAATAGTACAATGACAATTGTACGGATAGGCATATTACGATGGATTAAATAGCCAATATACTATGTATGCTAGTTTTGGTTATAGCTGCATCAGTGGTTAAAGTATTGACGTACTAAGCCATAAGTCCCGTATTCGATTCCCGTGTCCAGGAGTCATTTTTTAATTTAAAAAATAAGATCTTTAGATGCGGAAATAACCGTAACTATAAAATATAATAGCTTTGGCTATTTATTCCATCAATTAATGTCGAGCCACACTGTTGGGTATGAGCATAGAGAAAGGATAAACTTGGTCCATGATACGAGGTTTAAAAGTAGAATTAATTTACTCTGGTTTGTCGGTGACGGCGAGGTCACGGCTCGATTCCCGTGCGGGTGTAATGAGTGTGTGCTTTTTTCCTAAATTGTTTACCAATCTGCTGATGTGCAAATAAGAGTATAATCATTTTCTCTAAATTACACCTTCTTCAACCCTAACACATTAGCGTAATTAATATGATACATGCGTATAAACAGAACGTAAAGTGAGACGAAGTGAAATAAATGTGTTGATTAGAATTTGTATTTACTTCCCATGATATGCTTATCAATATAATAACGATATACATTTGTGTTTTTTATAGGATTTTAGTGATGAGCCGTTATTAAATAATTATTAACTACTGTAAGAAAATTAACTCATTTATTTGTGAGAAAAAATTAGAAAGAGCTATAAAAAACAAATAACGTTGTTAATGAAACGAGAATATAATAGCTCCGGAGCGTCGGCACGCAGCAAACTATACTGACCAAGCAACTGTTGTAAGTTGGTGAAGATAGTGCCAATATTTGTGAATAGAGAGTGTAAATTAGTCGTTACAATTAACCCTTCAGTCTTAATCTCAGTTTTATAGACCGGAGCCGCTACTTCTTTATTTAAGTATCTGCTCATTTTGTCCTCACGAGACAGTTTGACCAAATGATTCACATAAAAACATGGAAGCGCCGGGGATCAAACCCAGGAATGTGCTGAGTAAAAAATTTCAATAGGGCTACATAATTATGTATACACACAAAACTACTTACATAATTATCTAGCAACCTTTATTTTTATAAATATATATATATATATATATTGCTTGAAATAGTAAAATAGTACCATACATAGAAACCAACTAAATGTCTACAAGTTCAATCGAGTAGCTCACTTAGGCTTAAAATAAATGGTACGGCGCACCGTAAATATTTTCTCTCGCTTTTATCATAAAATATACATTTACTAAAAACTCTTTTAAGATTTTTGAAACGAAATAATTAGTTTGCACATTGTTGTAGAAACATTACACAAAAGATCATTAGAGAAATAATATATACTGTTACTCTAGTGGCTTTAGAAACTAGGAACACTGTTAAAGAAAAATTAAGAAAAGAGAAAAACATTAAAAAGTAAATATTTGTTTACAGCTCAGAAATTACTGGTTTTATAAAAATATATTTCAAATAAAAGATTTTAATCTTTGATAGTACTACAATTTTACAATGATAAGCTATTCTATATCTCAAATGGTTGCGGAAAAAACTATCAAAATTATAAAATATTCCTCATGTACCCTCAAAGTAATTTTCATGAGCAAATGGGAATCGCCATCTTGTTTATAATGATAAAAATTGTATAGCTATAAAATGTAATCAAAATCGTTAGAGCGAACTTTGAGAAAATTGATTTTCTTTATTTTTGCTCTTCATTAAGCTATCCTTAATTTTTGGGTTAGATGTCTAATTCCAATGAACCCTAGGGGAGACCTTATGAAAACCCTAGAAACCAAGTTTTAACCCAATCGGTCAAATAGTTTCGGCTCTAGCACGAGGTACGGACAGATAGACAGACGGCATTACGAAAACCACCTTTTTGGTTTCAGGGGGTCAAGAAACGTAGACATTTATCAAAATCTTGAGCTAGAATTTGTTGACGATCACAATATTTTCTATCCGAGGTGTCGAGAGAAATTTAAAATGTATGACGTAATCAATTAACTAAATTCCTGATGGATAGAGCTTTCCAATAAATTGCTTTCTTAAAAAAAAAATAGTTAAAAGAAAGGATCCGTGTAATTTCTATGTTAATTTTATCACAAACGATTGTTTAATAAACCGAAACCTAATTACAAAACTTTCCAAAAGATAAAATAACGCGCTTTCTGTACGTATATTTAAGCCTGTTCTTTTGTGGAAAGCTGAAGCTTACAACCCCGCTTCCCACCCTCGGTTTCCCCTGCCTGAGGGTGAGGGGATGGGGGTGGTGAGAGGAGGAAGAAGACAGTTGGCTGATTAATGGACGAGATGTTTTTGTGGCCGAGAATACAGATAGATTTAGCTACTACCTCCCTGTTACATCCCCCTTCCCCCCATTTCTTTTGTTTCATTACGAAAGAGGGACTTTGTCATTTTAGCTCTTTGATTGAGGTTAACTTAACAAAGCCAAGCTGCGGTAGTCGTCAGTCTTCTGGGTTGTTGTTTTTTTACGAGATTTAAGAAAGGAGGGGAGGGACGTTCTTTTGTTTGAAATTAATTCGAATATTTTTGGCTCCCTGGAAGCTGGACTCTTTCTCTACAAGCCCCGTAAATGAGCTGTGTGCTGATTTGCCGGAGGTACTTCATTCTTAAAAAATTATTTTACTAAACAAGTATCGTCTACACTCAGGTCCGTAGAATCTGAGGATGAGGGTTTGGGGGTCTCTGTCTCTTTCCAAACTTTGGCCTGGGGAAGGTAGGCAAATAGATGTGAAACGCAAAGGAAGAAGAAAAGAAAAAAGCGTGAGATAAATGCATTTTTTACTCTTCTTTGCAAGCTTTTGCTATGACTATAAGGGGTTTTAGAACCATCTGTAGTTATATTTTAGTCGAGACACAAAGTAGACCACCACCCCTTAACTTCTACACTAAGTAGAACTGTCAAATTCAAATAGTTTCAATAATACTATTTATCGGACACATCCTCAGGAGGAACTGTCTTCTGCATGACATCATAAAAGGAAAGGTTGAGGGAAAGAGGAGCTTAGAAAGGAGTATTCAAATATTGAATGACTTGAAGGAAAGAAGAAAGCTTTGGGAGTTAAAGGAGAAGGTAGAAGACAGGGCGCATTGGCGGTCTAAGTTCATTGACAAAAGGAATGGACCTGTCGTAAGACAGAACACCTAAGAACACAATAATAGTAAATACCAAATTTTATTTTGACTGGTCAATATTTTTACTGTGAGATATAGGAGTTTAAGACATGCAAGTGTATTAATAGTAATAATAAAACTTTACATCAGGGCCATGTCCGGAATTTTCTGGCAAAAACTAATGAGAAATTGGTCACCCACTCATCTTTCCTCCAACCAACCCACTGTCGTAAAATAATGTGACAGACCTGACTAAATTGTATGAAATTATATTTATATGAAAGTTTACTCCAAAGCTAAATAGAAAGACAAAAATGTATTTTATCTGGTTTTTTTTCACATTCATCAATAATGAAACACACAAATTATTTTTCAAGACAAAAATTAATGTACTACATAAAAATACAATTTTACCTGTGACACATCACATATACCTTTATCATAGTGAGTTCCTAGAAACTAACGCTTTTAGATTAGCTCATATTAACTCTTATATGGTTTTATAATGATAGGGAAGTAGGGTTTTAATCCTGGATGAGGGCTGTGAATGATTTTTCGGGAATAGTTTCACATTCTCCTTCCACGTGTATGCTATTATATTTCTTCTCAATTCTAGCTTTCAAATCTATTCCCCACCAAATAGTAAGTAATAAATACGTTTAGACCAGATAAATAGAAAGACGTGAACATATATCTATATTATCATCGGGTAGTAAGAATTGGTTTGGTGCATATATATAATTGGTAGAGCTCACTTGCAAACTGAGGCCGTTGAATTTTTTAAATACCGATGAATAGACAAAAACATCACTCTTCTCTTGTCGGTGTTTGCAGGTTCTAGGTTTAAATCCCGATCACATATACTGAGGTATTTCTCCCCAAATAATTATATACTCTTACCTCTCCGCAAATATGGATAGCTAACATTTTATATGCAGTGTTACCTTTCCTATTAGTGTAAATATAGGAACAACATAGACGGTTAGTAAAAGAGAGAGCACTGGAAAAATAAAATTGACAAGAGCGAATATTTAAACTAGTTAAAACCGGCGTTACATTTACCTTAAATAAAATACCTTTTATTATTTTAAAGTTATCTTTAAAAATTAAATCTAAAGAGTCAAATAACAAAATATAATACGCTACATTGAAATAGTCTAATAAGAGAAACACAATTTCAACATTTCGAAACAAAATAAAACAATATTTCATTAAAAACTAGAATACAAAATGCGCAAAGGGAAAAGTGTGTGGTTGCAATTTTAAAATTAAGTTAAAACAAAACCATATAATATAAGCCTTGACCCTTCTTAATTTGCCGTATCATATGGCAGGTAATATAAACAAGTAACTTTATAAAAGTGTTAACATGGGAAAAAAACCTCGGGCGGTACTTAATAAAATCCAGCGCGAGTGAACTAATTTAGTGGAGGAACAGAAAGCGGACACGCCATAGTTGTAGGGTGGAGGGAGCTAACATAACGCCATGTTTACAGGCTGATTAAAACATTGAAGAGGAAAAAAGAGTGTAACGTAAACATGTATTTAAGTAAGGGCTGTACTGACAAAATTATATGTAACGTGAGGAAAGTTGTTCGGCTAAGGTTGAAAATTAATAGCTTTAAAACCAGATATTTTACCAAAGTTTAATTTGAAATTAATTAGTCAATTTAATTGATAGTGATTTTTATGATAGCTTATAGCATCATAGTTTATTAAAAATAATGTCCTAAAAGCATTTTAGTTTTAATTTATATAATAGAAAAAATAGTAGCCCATATATATTTTTCCTACAATCCCACACACACACACACACACACACACACAAATTATTTGTTTTTCAGTAAAAAAAATTCCCAATGCTGTGCGTCTTACATCCGTTGGCTGCATATTCAAACTAATGAGAAAAGATTAAAAATGTAGAATATAGAGGAAGTTATATTTGCTTGTAGGGAGAATATGAAAACCCTATAAAGAAAATTGCCTTTAACTCCCCTGGATAATTATTCTACTGCGAGCCTAAAAGCTTATGCCACGTGATCCAAAAAAGTAATATAGTGTACATATTATTTTTTTCATATCATTAGAAATTAATGGTAGTAATTAAATTTAACTTATCTCTATTTATAATGTATTTTTTTTTGCAAATGAAATGTAGGACTACATACACACACACACACAAACATATATATATACATTTTGTTTACATAAATATATACTTTAGTAAATAATAGCTTAATGGCCATATAAACTTTTTTTTTCAATACTATATTAATAAAAATAATATCACTAAAACTAAGTCAGGCATAAGTGTTACCTTGATTCTGAACATTGAGTTCTTATAAAATATTTGATTAATGTAATTTATTATTAATTTAAGGACCGGGAAAACAAATGTAACTTAATAAAAAAAAACGCTGTATTGTAATAATATGCCCTGCTAGTTTGTAAAATATATTTAAAATCAGTGTTAAATTAAATGAGTTAGTAAGCTTACTAGGACCAAAAGCGCCCTCAATTTCCACCACGCAAATATAATAGCATAATTAAAATTTTTATTTGTGCAATATAACAAATTTATAAAGGGAAGGATGAAATAAAATAAGTTCTGGGACTTAATAGTATACTTAGAAAAGCATTGTTGCATTTTAAAGTTAAAGGACTAGGCCTATATTTTTCAAGTCTTAAGACATAGATTTTAAAAAAAAGCTTATGAGAGAAAGAAAAGTTATTTGACATAAAACGGGTGGGAAAAATGAGACTGGTAATCACACTGCTAAATAGTTAATCAAAATTTCAAGTGTAATAAATATTTGAATTTTTCCTATTTTTATGTTATTTTCAAACAAAGATTTGTTTTATTAATTAATATACTAAATTGATAGCAACAAAACACTGAAGGTAAACAAAGCTTTAACTCCGTTAAGTCCAAGCCATAAAGTAATGAGGAACACGTATTTTTTTAACAACACACATAAATAGAGTTACACGGTATCGCCTTTGAAATTCAGAACAGAAAAAAGAGGTGGGTAAAGGAGGGGGAGCTAGCTAGACATTCCTTCTTTTAAATCGAATTTGAAAATCTATTCCGATCGTTCTTTTACCCTCTTCCTAACCCTGGGATTTTCTATTCCTCGATAAAAATTCACAAGAGACTAATAAAATAGCACAAAGATAGAAGCAAAATAAAATAAAGACAAAAGATGAACAGCATTTTAAATTGGTAGTTTGGAAAGATCCCCTAAAAAAATGTAATTCGTTTAAATTATGTCACGTACAAGAAGATAAGAAAAAAACATATTTATAAGTTTTTTTATTAGTTCCTTGCTTTGAAACTATTTCAAATTTTATTATAATTTGAAGTTGTATATCAGAATTAGTGTAAAAATCCTTTGTTTATTTTCGTAAAGGTTTCTTCCTAATAAATCGTATTAGATGTGATATAGTCTCTGCTTATTTTAAGAGGAAGGGATTTGATAAACATCCCTTCAAAGGGATGTATGGTGGAGCACCAAGACGCGTTGCAGACATTTAGAAATTCTGCATTATCACAGAAGTTGTTTGATATTTTAAAATGTTGTTTTCAACCAAATGTAGGCGTAGATTATCAGCAAGTTTCTGATGAGCTATAAAGCTTAGATTTTGAGTTGAAAGATTTAAAAAAAATTAAACGACGAATCACGTGAAAATTTGTACTTCTGGAATTAAATTATAAGGTTAGAAAACTAGATATAACCTTCCACTATCAAATAAACTCATATTTTTATAGGCTCAGAACATAATTTTATTAAGATAATATGGTATTATTTTAAAGGGCTTATGTGGTATTGTTTTATAAGGTTTCATTAAGCTACCACAATTTTTTTTTAACATTTTAAAATTTAAAATTAAAATATTTATCTGGTTGAAACTTTCGTCTACATTTTGGTGAAAACATTATTAAAACATATCAAACCACTTTATAAATAATCCGGAATTTCTAAACGTCTGCGACGCTACCAGTGCTCTACTACGCAGCCTTCTTTAACACAAAATTATATTCAGCACATGACTTTATTGTGTGCACCATTTGGAATATCCATCTATTTGCACTAAAGATAAAGTTATAATAGAGATGAATAAGGTCAAATTTAGAGTAAATGTAGCCCCCATTTTCGCGAGGTTTCGGAAAACCATTTTATAAAAGAAAATGGCTCGAACTACAACCTCTCCACCACTGGCAAACCCATTTTGAGTAACGGGATTAGAATAAATTTTAATATAGTATACCAGAACTTGCCCTGATAGGTTACAGATGTTTCAAAATACGAGGGTAAAAAATAGGGTTTAAAAAAAGTTTTGTTTTGTATAGATAATATGCAGATTTAATGTTATATTATGAACAAAGGGAATTTGTGTAAATCACTCATACGAGAAAAAAAACAAATGCATTTTTATTAGAGATATCTTATGTTTACGCGCTGGACACATTAATGGGCTAGTTTCATAGTCAGACTAAGGGCCAGTTTCATAGTCAAATTTAGTACGCCTCAAGTGCGGCGTTACACTAAGTTCATGACGACACCTACCTAAACCAGAATAGTAATGGGCCACTTTCCTATGCGAGAACGGCCCATTCCATTCAAGTTTAGGTAGGTGTTGTCTTGTATTTAGTGTAGCGCTGCACTTGAGGCGTACTAAATTTGACTATGAAACGTGCCCTTAGTACGCCTCAAGTGCGAGTCGATACTAAATATAGGACGACACCTACATAGACTAAAATGGAATGGACCCGTTTCGCATATGAAACTAGCCCATTCCATTCTGGTCTAGGTAGGTGTCGTCATGTATTTAGTATAGCACCGTACTTGAGGCGTACTAAGTCTGACTATGAAACTGGCCCATTACATTATGGTCTAGGTAGGTGTCGTTCTGTATTTAGTATAGCGCCGTACTTGAGGAGTACTAAGTCTGACTATGAAACTGGCCCTTAGACTATATTAATACACAAATTATAACTTTCAAAATACTATAAAAGACACAACACCTACTACCCCATACTGACAACTAACCAATCAAGGACAATGTTCTGTTCTAGTCTGGACCCGGATTAGTAGGTGATATCTTCAAGCCGAAGCGAACAGATGAGGCATATGTGTCGCGAGAAATGCATGTATTTCAAAACGGGAAAAATGTATTTCTTTTAAAAGTGCATATGAGATGTGTTTCTTGCCTCCAGGGTTGAAAACTTTACACGATCCTTGAATCCGGGTCAACAACTAGTGTGGTTTAAACGATTTTATTACAATATTAATTATTTTAAAAGTCTAGTTCAATTTCGTTTTGGCGCATCAAGTTTTTCTAACCTCTCAGAATATCCACATATTTACATTAAAAGAGTAGAGAGGATGGATATGAAAGGTATAACTTACTTCAATTATTCTACCCACATTTACGTGGAATGAGTGTGGGAAACCATAAGGGGAAAAAATTCTTTAGCCAACGCAATCATTAACTCGGAATGAAAAAAAGATACTGTCGATGCGAGATTGGTTAGGACTTTAGAGGGAGAGAGTCTATCAAAGCAATCATATTCAGACCTAAATAAAATGCTAGAAAAAAAAGCTTTGTTTTAGAATTATTAATTTTCCTATACCATTTTTGAGGGAGAAATAACACTGTAGGCAAATTGAAACTAGCATATAGAGTGCTTGTTATACGTTGTATGTGACAGGTATTAAACCACATTTTATCTTTAGTGTTCTTTTAAAAATTCAATGCAATCCAGATACCCTTTATGTTTTATTTGTGACTAAAGATTGTTTAATGATGTAAAAATATATTTAACTTCCCACAAACCCGCACTAGTAAGCACACAGTCTAAAGGTTGAATTTATTAGGTATATTTTGCTGGTGACGGGGAGGTCGGGGTTGGAATCTCATTTGGGTGTTTTAAAATTCTACCTTCACTATACTTACACCATTAAAGTAATTAACATATATGCGTATAGCTCAAAAGACTAATAATACGTGGTGAAAAAAACATACAAAACAATATATTAGTAAATAAAAATCGAAATTATTTCATGAGTAGAGAATATATTTATTAAAAATTAGGAGTTTTAACTCGTTATTAATACCACCTGAATCTAAGAAAATAGTCCCTAATACTAAGTATATTTCTAAACTTTAGAACTGTCATAATTAGATAACAGGTGAAATTTAAATATGAGTTTAATCATAGATTTAGATCTAACCATGGCCATATCTGTAGTTGGTCATCCTCTCTCTTATTGGACGACGGAAAATGACATTCATTAGTGCCACATACCTGCACATACCCACAACTAAATAATTTGTATTCTATTAGTGTATTTTAAGTGTACTTTTTAATCAATCAAACTAAATCAGTAAATGACTTAAAACTAACTTAGTCTGGAATAGCACTTCTTATACTACACACCCAGCCGTAGAGCCTTAATATTTATTAATTAGATAGCGGGATTTACAAATTAATTAAACCTATGATAATAGGTACAATATTATACCCTGAGTCATTATTACCTCAGACCCAGATTTAATTGATTATTTTGCGTATTACTACACGTGCGAGTGGTCCAATTAATCATCCTAATGGGTTAGGAGTGGAAAGGGGTATTGTTTTTGAAGAAATCATGTAGTAAAAGTCACTTCTGTAAATACGGCCTAGATATAGGCCATTAGTACTCAATCAATAACAAACCAACCAAGATGAAAGTCGCACCTTAATATATGAGCCCACAGGTACGGCTTTCTTTTTTAATCGCCGCATTTTATTACCTCTTCAGGAAATACGCATATGATAATTACTTTAGTGGGGTAGGGCTGAGCAAGGAAGTGTTTTAGAAGTAATCTCATTATGGGAGTCAAATACCCCCATCCCCACTACCCCCACCCTCACTAACTCCACCCCCATCACCCCCCAAAATTTCCCGAAGTTTTTAATACAAATCTTAAATAAAGATGGCCTTGTATTAAACTTCAAATAACTTATAGGTGCATTCACTTTCAAATATTTGCCAGGGAAGGACCACTCCAAATAGATCTTAGAGGCATTTAATTTTCAGATTTTCGGTCAATTATCATTCTAAATGGCTTATAGAGACATCCGATTTTTAAAATAAATACCCACAGAAGACCAATTTGCTTCCATTTGCATATCATTATTTTTTAAATCCAAGCCGGGACCACACCAATTAGCTTCTAAAAGCATTCAATTTTTAAATTGAATTGGGAGAAGACCCCTTTCGATAGCTTCTAATAGCATTTAATTTGTTTTTAAATCCAACTAAGGACCATTCTAAATAGCTTATAGTGGCATCCAATTTTAAAAAAAATTCTGGTAGAAGACCTCGTCAAGTATTTTTTAGAGGAATCTTAAAAAAAAATCAGGAGAAGAACACTCTGAATAGACTCCAAGAGCATTCCGAATTACAAAAATATTTTGGGTGATAATCACTTCAAATATATTATAGGGAATCTAATTTATAAAGATAATTCTGGTGAACACTTCTTAAAATAGCTTTTAAAAGCAACAACATTTTCAAAAAATAGCTGAAGAAGGACTAATCCAATGAGCCTTTAGGAGTATCCAAATTTCAAAAATTTCGGGCAATATTCTAAATATTTGTTAAAAGAAGAAATTTTTCCAAAAATTTCCAAACGATAGCCATTATAACTAGCTTCTAGGAGCATTCAATTTTCTAACACGGGGGATGGGAAGTCCTTAAAACTTTTTTAGTTATCACCTCCTCTCTTCTTACACAAATAAATTTTCACTGTATCACAGAACTATGTTCTAATGTATTAGGATTTAATGGTAAGTCTTAACAATACGTCATAAATCTAAGATTATGAATACAAACATACCCCCCCCCCCCNCCCCATTTTTTAAAATCAAATTCTCCTCACTTTTATGGGTAGTCTACCCACATTAGCGTAGAAAGAAAGTGAGGAAACATTTAGGGAAGACCATCCTCAGTACACCCGATTGAAATTTGAGCCCCGATATACCCATCATAAGCAGTCCAGTCCAACACTAGAGTGACGCCTTAGACCATTCGGCCACCTAAGCGGGTTGGGGCTCAATTGTTTGCACCTATTGATATAGAGGTGAGCTTTCATTGAACCGAATTTTATAAATCGATTTAAGTTGAAACACTTTAAACCTAAGTTTGACGACTACTCATTTAAACATGTGAGCTGTATCGGGGGACATACAAGCAAAGGCGTAATTCTTGTCCTGTTTGACTTTGCTGGAGAACGGAAATTGAGAGTTCAAATCCCATTTGGGTATATATGAGGGATTTTTTTATGGTTTCCAGCCCTCTCTACACACAAATGTGGGTACAGCTCATCTAAACTCTTAAGTTCGATCTGCCTCAACTCTATCCCATTAATGATAAATATGCGGATAGCTTGGACGTGTGAGAAAACAGACACCAAAACGTACGGCTCGATCACGACCACACAACGCCTAAATTAGATCCGCGCGCGCAGCCTCAGGATAGTCCTAGACCCCACATATTATACTCCCCCGATGTTTTCAAGGTCAGTCTGGAAAGAACACCTGCGCGGAAACACCACTAGCCACGCGCTCGTTTCAACGTGACATCACCGAGGTCAAACATCACGTATCTCCCTCTTAATCTCCCCCCCCCTCTTTTCACTCTAGGGATGTTGGCAATTTTAACCGTACTTTGCAGATTTCCCGTCATACTACCTTGTTTTCTAACAGAGCACCTACACTCTCTGGAAAGGCGGCAGTCTTTCTCGTACGTGATTCTCGAACATTATCCCCGTCCGTGAGAATCGCTTTTTATCAGCCAAATCACGGTTGTTACCGATACATCTCCAAATACTCAAGAACAAAATCTTTAACTAGATTATGACTAGCCATGACAATCCGTAGTAGTTTTTTCTGAAACTTAGAACATGACTGAAAGTGCCGGATTCACTACGCAGACTAGTCTAGTCTGCTCAGCGCGGGCATGTCCAATCCTGTTTTGAATCCCATACTTGATTGGAGACACAGGCCTCTCTATATACTCTCGTAAGGGAAAACTGTCCCGACCCAGCAAACAGACTATTGGGATTGTCAACAATTTGATAAATCACGACGATAAAAACGGGGGGGAGGGGGGGGGGGAAGCAAGTGAGGTTTGATTCTGTTCGGGTTAGCCGTTCGAGATAATTTTGTCGCGATTGTCTCAAACATACCCTTGACTAGCCGCACAGCTTAATAAATAGCGGTTAAAACTGGTGACAATCTCAAAAGTGTAAGAGGGGACTTTAAAATATAATCGGATCACCATAAAAATAATATTAACTGACATACAGGAAAAAATTTATTTAATATACTTTCAACCATTCATATCCAAAGTCACACTTTTTCTGCAGCTGTCGCGTCGTGTTAATTTTGACGGTTACTAAGATCCATGGTAGTCCGCATAGGTGGTCAAGCTGTCTTTACGTCAAGCTCATCTAGTCTAGTTGGCTGGTGACGAGGAGGTTAAGTTTCAAATTGCAACTTGGTGTGATGAGGATGTTATATTTGTAAATTGTCTCCCACTTACCCTTCACCCAAATGTTGGTAGATTTACTCTAAACGCTAACCTCCTCATACCTACCCCATTATAATGATTTAGTAACTTCTATTAAATCCAAATTCGTAAATCTACTTATTAATTTGAACTCACACAATTACCTTGCCTGCAACCTAACACATCCCGCAAGCTATCCTGACAAATCGAGCCCACGGGGTTAGGTCACGACAGTTAAATACTTTTATAATGTTAAAATTAGGTAAATTAAGTAATATATTATGTCACTAGCCTAGTTTAAGTTAGTTTGTAGATCGAATTATGATATAGCTTAGTGTCTAAAAAGTTCAACCTTCAGTTAAATGGCCTTAGCATATACATTCTTGCATTAATTTGTCTTCAATGGTGATCACCGTGACTATAGTGGCCCACCACAAAACTAATGGGATCGGGTTTCGAATGTGGGGGGTGCTCACACATATATATTTATTATTTGCGTATGTCCTGTTATCAAATTAGTATATATCTAGGGTACTTGAGCAAGGTATTTAGTATTATATAGCTAATGTATCGGGTTGAGTTAGTTTGTAAGTAGAGTTATAAAATATAAAGTGCACTTTTAGCATCTGGATTTAAAAAATTATTCATATAACAAACAGCGAAGTCAAAAAAAAACTCTCTTCAAAATTCTTTGGGAAATACATTCTCTTCTTACTAGTGTATTTAACTTGCACTTTCTAAACCTACTGATGATATCAAATAACAACCTATAGACTAACTTTATATTTTACAGACACAACGCCCAATTCCCAAGATTTTGATTCATCAACGTGAAGTGGAAGACCCCGATTTCACCAATGATACATTTTTTGGCCAGACGAGGAATCGAATTCAGGACCCCTAACTCACTAAACAGACACGCTACCGACCAAGCTATGACTTCAAACCCCTTACTGTAATCGACGAAGCAGAACATCTTATGATAACAGAGTGTATCTCGGTATGCCTCGATATCCATGGCAACAGCCCAAAGGCAAAAACTTCCTGACATACGCAAAGTCATTCGTACCAGTGAGGCACCCGAGAATAATATAAAGGATGGGGGAAGTCGGATCAAACTCATCCTTTACTTTCTTGAGAGGGGTGGAGCGGGGGATATGGGAGGGAATATCTTATAAGTATTACAATTATGTGCATTTTATGCTAAACAGTTTCTTCCCTCATTTCCTCCTTGGCATTGTCTAGGAGAACGAGGGAGTAGTGCCAAAAATAAAGAGCTAGATGCCGATCAACGTAATGGGCTTGCGGGAAGGAAAGTACTTTTAGGCTTTAAGAGCAAGGACAATTGAAGACGTTTGAACTTAGGGAGACGGAAGGGCTCTCCATCAAGCCCCATCTAGATGAGTCGACCTATACGCTCTTCCATTTAAGTTAAGACACAAAATAAAAATAAAATACCCTCTATCTCCTCCTCTAAGCAGAGCTCTAGGCCATCCCTTTAAAGCGGGAGTGTAGAGGACGCGAAAAAAGGTGTTTTGCCAAAATAAATATAATATTGCCTCAATAGAAACATATAGTTTAATTTTCTTCACGTTAGGATAGCTAAAGTTGTTGAATATCTGTCATAAGTATAGTGGCATTAGATGACAAATGTTTTAAACTAAGAGAAAAAGTTGTGATTAAATTACAGGAGACCCTTCAAAAATATTCAAGAACTATTGAGGTCATCATGTGAATAAAATTAAACTTTGTGTTTCTCTACTGAAGAAACATGTGATTTCTCTTAACTGTTAAAATATTTTAATAAAAAAATGCAAACCCAATGAATCACCCCAAAGCTCCTCTTTTGAGTAGTGTTATTAAACCTACATGTTTTCAATGGTACAAGGACCTGCATGGATGAGCACACGGACTAAGGCATCGAGATATTCTTATTTGTTTTCCGGGTGTACTGAGGTGGTTTTTCCCCGAAATGTTTTCAAATTCTTATCCCACGTAAATGCGTGTGCTTTATCTTTAAGATTTTAGTTTCCTCGTCCTTGTTTCGTTATTGTAATTATGCAGATAGTCTGGATGGGTATTAGGAAGCGGAACACATTGAAGGGGGATAAGGAAGTCCAGGGTTTGTATCTTCGGACAGGGTATATTTTTTATCCATATCAGGTCAACATATTGACTGCATTTTGAATGAACTGACACATTTAATTAATCTCATAGAAATTATAATGATTTATATACATAAGTTACAAAGTTAATTAATAAAACATTGGATGACCCGGAAATATCGTAAACATTATATATAATTACTTAAAGGGAAGCTTAAAACCAGTCCGTGATTCTAAACATAAGCTTCAAAATTACGAGAGCGGAAAATTACGAGGCCTTTTCATAAAACCCCCCTCGAGTTATAAATCTGAAATATGCCACCGACAAAAACTTCGCCATGAAAGCTGTGTATCTTGAGGTGGTGCTTGCTACTAAAAGAACATGTTTATACGCCCGGGGGTTATATAGGGGGTCTGGAGGGGGGGGGGG
>CABFOV010005190.1:0-18733 GCA_902141375.1 Timema poppense
GCACATATTACAATTAATATTGAATGTTTAGTTCACAGCTCACTAATTCAATATAGTTATTATATAAGCGTCACATTAAAAATAGACTATCAGTTTCACCGATAACAAGTTATTGAATGGCGGTTGTTCTTGGCGGCAATTCACAAACGAGGGTTTTCTGATATTCTACACAATTAGTTTTATTTTACAAAGTAATTATTTTAACACTAGTTATATTTGATTGTCTTGCGAGGTAAATGTTCAGTTTTATTTTATTTTTATTACTGTTTATTTGAATGGACTTTAACACAATAGCGTGGTACGAATGTTAGCTAAATAAAAGAATTAAATTTATTATCTTATGTATTTAGAAACATCCCTGGTCGGAGGACCAATGGTTTTAATTTGATTGAGGGAGAGAATTAATCAATTAATGTGTGCGTAAGTAGACATGGTGAGATCCTACTTGATGCTGAAGATCCGGTGAAGCAGTAACCCAAGTAGGCCTACCTGGGGTTGTGATGGGATGATCTTGGTAGATTCTGATCAGACGAACATTTATACAAGTTAGGATGAGAGTGAGTTTATTTTAATTAACGAAAGAGAATGAAAGACACGAAGAGAAACTGAGAAGTTGACCCGCGGTGGTGACGCACGTCCACCTTTGAGAAAACCACTTTGTGAACTAACATGAAACGCGCGTAAAAATATGAGAGAGCAATTGTACCACCCTTACAAAAAAAATTAATTAAAGAAAAGGCGTTAAACAGAAAAATGTGATAATTACATAAATTAATAATGAATTAATATAATAAATATTTAATTAATTAAACAATAATGAAATTAATACTAAAATAATAAAATATAAGGAAATAAATACTAAACACCCAGGCTTACCAAATTCTAAAGTTGGGGCCAGCTTCTCAGGAGATTTTGACTTTGAGCACTCTGTATGGCCCACACAAGTGTCTTCGCTTTCCATATGGTTTGTCTTCGGCTCCAGCCACCTTTTAAAGCGTCATTATTCAGGAATTGGCAGGTATTGATTGTTTTATTTATTTGGATGACATGTTGGTTTCAGGTAACACAGCTGAGGAGTCCCTAAGTAAAGTTGAAGTTATTCTACAAAGTTTTGTGGAATATAATGTCACTGTCGAACCAGAAAATTGTCATTTCCTAAGGCCAAGAGTTAGATTTTTGGGTCACAATTTGGATTCCCAAGGGCTTCATCCAGATCAGGACCACATCCAAGCTCTCCTCCAAGCCAAAGAGCCTTCATCAAAATATGAACTTCCCTCATCCTTTGGACTTGTAACCTTTTACGCAAAGTTCATCCCCAACATGTCCACTATGCCTCGTCCGTTGTATGCATTACTCAAGCAGGATGCTAATTGGGAGTGGGGATCTGAGCAACAAAGGGCTTATCATCAATGTCTTTAGGAATTGAGTGGCAATCATGTGCTCATTCTTCACTCTACTGGCTTGCCACTTATAATGACCAATGATGCCTCTTAGTATGGTGCATCTTAGACCTTCTCCAATGCTGAGAAAAACTACCCCCAGCACGGGTGTAAGGCTTCAGCTATTATTTGTGGACTTAAGAAATTTAGTAAAAACCTATTTGGCCGACCTTTTGAGCTATGCACAGACAATGAAGTGTTGGTGTCTATTTTTGAGTCTAAAGTTAAAATTTGACCTTCCACTGCTCTTCGCCTACAACGTTGGTCCATCCTGTTGTCAACCTTCTAGTATAAGATAACATTTAGAAAATCTGAATTGTTTCCTCATATCGAGTTTCTTAGCCAAAACACTTTCCCCCGATCAGACTGAGGTGGAGTCTGACATCTACAAGATCTCCTTGGTGTCCCTAGGACCTCTAACTGCAGTCTAGGTGGCTACCGAGACCAGGAAGCATCACATATTGAGTCGAGTGCTCATATATGTCCTCAGTGGTTGGCCTAATGTGGTGCCCAACGAAGGTCTTCACCATTTCATCGGTGATTTCTGGAATTGTTTGCAAAATATGATCGTTTATTGCACTTGTCTAGGATCATAGTCGCTTCAGGGCTTCGTCCAGAAGTCCTGGAGCTCATCCATGAGCTTCATCTTTGTTATAGTCGCATGAAAAACCTAGCACGGGATTTTGTGTGGGGGCCGGGTCTCGATAACAAGTTGTAAGCTAGGGTAAACAGGTGTGGTTTTTGCCAATCACTCCAGTTAATTGCTCCTAACGAGCCTCTGATTCCTTGGTCCTGGCCTACTAGAAGGTGGCAAAGGATCTATATTGAGTTTTACCGAATTTGATAGTAAGGCTCTACTCATTACTGTAGATGGTCATTCTAAATGACCCGGGGTCCGCATCATGGACGAAGGCACCTTGGGAGAGCACACTTGTGAAGCTCTGCACTTAAGGTTTGCAGCTTGGGGTTTGCCCGAACAGGTCGTTTCTGACAACGGCCCACCGTTCTCATTAGCTGCATTCGCTAGCTATCTGTCTAACAATGGAGTTGTACATTTCCTTTCTGTTTACCACCCCCAATCTAATGGTTTGGTGGAGATTGTCGTTAATATCAACAAGACAGCTCTCGTGAAACAGTTGTTTGATGTTTCGTCTAAATCTAGAACTCTTCAGCATAAATTAGACGCCTTTCTTTAAGCATATCGCAACATGCCTCACACCGTAACTAAGGTGACACCAGCTGAAGTCTATTTGGACCGAAAAACCCGCATCAAGCTTTCACTTCTCTACCCGTCCATGGTTCTCAAGCAAAGAGTGAAGGAGGTTCAGGCAAAATTCACTGCTTCACAATCTTCCAAGGTCGCACATTTCTCCCCAGGTGACATATTGTGGGTGGGTGCGCTCTGTCACTCATCGCAAACTCAAGGTGGTTCCAGGTGAAATTCAGCATAGAGTCTCAACTGTATCATATCTAGGGATTGTTGGTAGATGCTCTAAACAAATTTCAACATCTCATCTACGCCTCCAGGACCCCAAGGCTGTTCCAGTTAAGTTGTCATGGGAGATGGTCAAGCAGGCCATGCTAGCACCTATGCCTACCCCTACATATAATGGACCTACACCGGGCTCTCTAATTCAGCCACCTCCATTTGCTGACCGCTCCCTGTCAGCATCTCCAACTCCGG
Organism: Timema poppense; assembly: GCA_902141375.1. Classification (NCBI taxonomy): domain Eukaryota; kingdom Metazoa; phylum Arthropoda; class Insecta; order Phasmatodea; family Timematidae; genus Timema; species Timema poppense. The sequence continues at coordinate 3,124 of CABFOV010005190.1, forward strand.
AGCCCTCCACGGATTCCACTCCAGAGGCCCTTCATGGGGCTCACAACGTGATGGCTCCATCTCACACCCCTGTGAGACCTACTGCAGCGTCTCTGAGAGTTTCCACTCCCGAGCAGCCTCACCAAACTCATCGCCCATGGCCGCTCCAGTAACAACTCGCTCTGGACGTCAGGTCATCAAACCCCAATGCCCGAACTTTGTCTAAGTTTCCCATTAGTCAGAACTTTGGTTGTGTTCCTTTCTCGCACACTGTACTTGATTGAAATCAAGACTATTAATGGTACCAAGGGCTTATTGTTACTCTGTTATGCTGTATGCCAGTGCCTTCAATTAATGCTAAGTTGAATTATGCGTGGGAGAGTGTTATATAGCCAACCAGAAGGCTGTGAGTTTTGTTATTCTTTGCACTTTTTTCTTTTCCATTTCCGGTGCTCTCAACCAAGTAATGGTGGTGCTATGCTGAGTTAATATTCTAATGGCACATTATATCTATTACCATCATGTCTAAATCTTTCAATTGCGAATAACTTACTCAATTTTTTCTTTGCCAGTGAACAACTTTAAAGCCAACATACCAAAATTATGTAAAGTTTTTGACCACCTACCCTCTATGATTTAAATAGTTCTTCAATACTGTAAAATACCCCATCTATTTCTCTTTCCTATCTACTTGCTTTCAATCATAATTATTCTAATACATCTATTCCCAGTAAACAATTTAGAATCCATTATTATCTCCCCGTATATACCAACATATATTGTTTATTATTGTGATAGTGTTTAATGTTCTGCAACTTTTATTTTTTATCCCAAAGTACTTTTTTATTAATCATTTGCTAATGTCATTTTTCTTTTCTTTTTATATACTTATTTCTATTTTTAATGTTTATCTCACATTTATGTATAAAGTCAACTTGTATTATATTATCACACATTTTTCAAATTTATCTTAACTGTAAAATTGTAATGGTAATGCTGTATTTTATGTTTTGTGTATTTTGTTAAAAAAAAAAGTTTGTTTTTGATTGTTTAACTTTATTTCATGATAAAATATTTATAATTATTCTTAGTCTTTTAAACTTTAAACTAATGTAAAATTTCAATTTCTGTAAATCCATACTCCTAAAAGTGAGCTATAGCTCTTTAGATCATGTAATTAATTATAAAAAAATAATCCAAAACTATAGTTAAGTTACAACATGCAGTAGTTGATGTAGCTAGTATCCCTATCAGTTTTCCAACAGTGTGTGCTTCAAGCACATTTTATTTTTGTCATTTTACCCTAGTGTAAACTTTGTATCTTGCCTCAACAAGACATTTACATCTAAAAGTTTTACTATATTATTTGGGGGTAGGTGGGGTGAAAATGATACTTTAACCCCCCCTAAATTTTTAGGGGTATAAAATTTACCCCTGTAACTCTCCTCCTCCCCACGTTCGTGCGACACTGCAGACTTATATACAAATTACACTACTTGTGAATCAAGTGTATGTATTTTAAACAGATAATTTTAGAAATAAATAACGGGCAAAATACAATTCATTTCAGGACTCTTAATTTTGAAATGTGTGAGTAGGGGATCGCTAGTTAATAATCATCAGATACTTGTTTTTAATCTGGCAAAGACGTAGTTTTTAAACTATTTGGTGCTGCGAAACCTTACGTCACACTAGCAAATTGCAAGATGATCCAATTCACCAGTAAAACAACGTGCGAGATAAGGTTTGACTGTCAAATAGAGTAGAACAACACAAGACTAGTTGGACGTGCCTCTCCCTCTTCAGTTGCATATTTATAATAATGATTTTGCTCAAACAAAATTGTAACTATGTAAAGTAGATAAACAAAATAAAATATTACTTTGGATGCACAGTGCAGTCCTTCAGTTAACCGGTTAACTTATTTAAAAGCGAAAGACACTGATATAAGCAATGTAAAGAGAATAGAAGGTAGCACCCCAGAGTAAGAAAGACGTCTGATTATTAAGCGTCTGACGTCTTTCAGAAGACTACACCAGCTAACTTGTTATTTACACAACACTATATAGAAGGCAAATGACGTTATTACAAATTAGGTAAACATTTTAGAACGTTAAACAATAATCCCATTTTTCTTTACCCTATTTAAGTTCATTGGAAGTTATTTAAAAAGTGATTACTTTCAAACTTATTCCGAACAAGTATGCCACAACTTAACATCTTTAAGAGACTGGATGGACTCTTTCAGTATAAAATCCATACCATATACAAATGCTAGAGGGAAAAGCCGAAATAGGCGCGTTTGGGTTGCCTTTATTTTAAGATCAAGAAAATGTAAAGGCAAAGAGTCAAAATCCGGTTCATATTAATCGTATTCTTATAAGTGGCACTATCTTTCTATTCTCTTTATATTGGTTATAAGCGCTGAGGTCCGTGTAGTCATGTACTATCACACATGAGTTGAGAAAAGAGAGTTGTCAGCACTGCTGGTTTCATTTAAAGTTTGTATATATCACTTACTTTAAAACTAAAAATTTTGTACAAATGATTTTGTTAATAATTCCACATTTGTTTGGGTGAATTCGTTTTATAACAAGAAATTTTCATTACTTAGTAAATATAATTCATTCAAGTATGTGGTGTATAGTTTCTGGAAATTCGGTTAAAGGTTTGTTAGTCTGTTTTTAGAGATGCTGTAATATTGTACCAAACTAATATACTGCATAAACAATTATTACAATACTCTGGCATATTTTAGTAAGACCAAAAAGTAGTTTAATTATCAACTTTTAACAACTAAAATAATTTTTATGATTACAAAATGTGGTCACACTAAACTAAAGAGGAAAGTTTTACAATTTGTAATGTTATCTTAATTTTAAATTGTCTGATGCTAATGGGTGGTAAGGAAGGCTACATACGTTTTTCACACCTTCCCTGAATTGAAAAACTTTTTCGGACAAACAAAACATATCCTAAAATCAAAAACAATTTATGCCGGGATCACGATCAACTTAACGTTAACTTAAAGGATCTCCTCGTGTGTTTAAATGGAAGCGATCACGATGCCACGATGCAGTTAACTTCACATAGAGATGTCATGGGAGGTCTTTTACTTTAAGTGAACGTTACTTGAAGGGTATCACACGATCTAGCCAGCCAATCATTATGCGAGTGACGTCAACAAGGCTATTTAGTAATTCATTTGTTGGTATTATGACCAAGGTTTACTCTTTAGCATAAGTTATAGTTTTCGGAAATTGAAACAAAGTGTTTAAAACTAAAATAGGAAAGCAAAATTGATCAAAAACGTTTAATAATAGATATTAATTATATCGATTGAAAACTGTAAACATTCAAAGATCATCACTTTAAAAATAGTATAAATCACAGATCATACTCAAGAATGCAGATGTTTGGCTCGAGTTGTTACGTTAATTTATGTGAACCGTGATCACACATCTGTTTTCATAAGTTAAGCTAACTTTATGTTAACGTTAAGTTGATCATGATCCCGGCATTAGTACAGGACATAACATGTGGATGGTGCGTGAAAACTGATACATTTAAGACTCTTAAAGTATATCAATAAATGACAAAAATAGTTAATTCTATACTATCACTAAACTTAGAAAGAGACAGAAAAATGATTAAAACCCAATTTAAAACTATTAAAAATATTTACTTGGACCTATATGTAAACAATTGAATCAAAACTCACCTAAGTCATGGGGTAGTGCTTGGTCATATTTATGAAACAGGCTGATATGCGTCAACTTGGGTTTGTTTATATATATATGTAGGTCTATGTGTATATATAATATAATGAGAACTATTTTCTTAATGTGGATAGATATATCCACATGAAGAAAATAGTTTTTATTTTGGAACTTGGGTTTGTGCATACATATGTATATATTGCATATCAAGAATCAAATAGCCAAAGCTATTATTTATGCTTTATACCTTAAGATATGAGTGAAGAATGACCCTGGACACGCGACTATTCCTGGATAGCTCAGTGGTTAGAGCAGTGGCGTACTAAGCCAAAGGTCCTGGATTTGATCCCTGTGTCCAGGTGTCATTTTTAAATTTTCAGAATATGATATCTTGATGGAGTAATCCTCACTAAAAGCATAAATAATAGCTTTGGCTATTTGATTGTTAATCTGGACATGTGATCACACAGAAGACAGCTGCTATGAAAGAAAGAGCTTTGAATGCACAATTGAAAGTCATAGATGCCTTGAAGTTTTATGGCAATAAACCTGCTTTTATCATCAGTACTTAGAGGAAGCCAAGCTGGGAGGAAAGAAACTTAAATAAGATGACAGAGAAAGAGAAAGGTCAAAAGAAACCTTAAGAGTAGGAAGGAAATAAAATAAGAAGTCTGTTGATGATACGAAGACACATTTTGTTAAGAAAAGAAAAGAAGTTCAGAAAAAGAGTGCAGCTGACAAACTTCTTGAACAAACATGTTTCACATCTAGGCTGAAGAGAAAAAACTTAGAAGAACCCAGGGATCTTGGAGGGATATAAAGTTTTAAAAATTGAAGAGAACAAGCCCAATAAAGAAACACATATACAAGCAAAGACATTAGAATAAAAAAAACATCTTTTTTTAATAACTTCCAATTTTTGAGAGGATACCAAGAAAGAAAAATAAAGTACCTAGTAAAAATACAAAATTTGTCTTTTTACTACTTTACTTTTCTTTCTTTTTAAATTTCTTCTTCTTTCTAGTTTAATTAACTGTTAGCCTAAGCTGTGATATATGTAAAAAAAAAANGCCAATAGTTAAATGTGATATGTATAATTTTAAGATATACATTTTAAAAAGAAATAGGCCCTAACGATTAGAGGTGTAAGCGTATTCATTATATTTATATATGTTAACCCCATCCAGGGTCAAATAAAAAACCTTATTTTAGTCGTTTGATATAGTTAAAACATTAAATCAACTTAAAAGTAGAGTTAAAGTTAAAATACAAGCTAAAAATATAACTTAAAGAGCTAACACAAATTTATTTGGTTTGACCTTAACCCGCTTAGGGCTAGGTTTTTTTTGTTTGTAAAAAACATGATTTTGAGTAACATTTTTGTTGTTCCCATTGTTTTTATGAGCGCCCCTATTTTGTTCCCTTGTTTTGGCCTGAAAGTACCCTAACATCCCTGAAAAAGCCCTCAATATGGAGTATGAGGTTTGATAAGCTGAAAATGGTGGTAATTTAAATATCCAAATGGACACAATTACCGGAAGTTGAATATTTGATGGGTTAATAATGTCGAGTCTATCTACATTGGGTTTGTAACTGACATCCAGCAGGAGGTTCTCGATTGAAAACATTGACTGGAAGTATTATTAGAATAGTTTGATAACACTTTATTAATAATATAGTGTTACAAAGTAAATAGTAACTATTTCAGAATTTAGGTAATATTATTGACTTTTAGCCAATGTTTAAATAAAAAAACTTCAGCTATCTGTTACCACCTCGCCTACCATAGATAGACTGAATAAATATATTATTAGGTAGGCCTACTACATTTTTCCAACCTAACTTAACCTAACCTTCACAACAGTAATTACTTGATTGACTTAATATAACCTCGCTACCGTTACATTCGTTAATAAATCAAAATATCAAATAAAAGCTATTCACAAAAGCCGCTTTGGTGGCCACATGGTCTTGAGCTTCCAGGCCTTAAGCTAAGGCTTAAGTTTGAGCACAAAAGTTTACATTAAATCAGAGTAGGCCCTACAAAAACTTATTTCGAGTAAAATAACAAACCATTTTTTATTTAAAGAACCAAAGGAGGTTACAAGTAATTTATGTTGTCAGAAAGGCCAGTTGACCAAAGGCAAAGTGTACACAAACAAATATTTAATATATTTAGATGTTCTCTCTAACAAAAAGGATCTGTTATTCAAACTCTGGTTCAAGCGGCCTTAATAAACTTCCATATGGGATAACAAACAATCATTAGTTACTAGAAGCAAACTCCGGCTACTATATCACATTACTATATCACATGTGTAGGAAAGAAAGGGAGTTGAGGAGACTTGTGTGTGACGAGGTGTGGCTACTAAATAACCAGACTCATGTCTTGCCACTTATCAAAGGTCTCAGCAACAACCAGCAAGGTCAGATATTGATCATTGTTATTTTCTCCCTCTACCTTCAAAATGTCAAGGTCGTGGGACCGACAGTTCAGCCGTAGCCTTTGTTCGAAGTAGATCATGTACCTGAGCTTTGTCGAAATTATGTTGAATGTGAAAGGGGAGCAGCGTTTCAACGTGAAGTTTCTTGTACAACTTGGGAAAGGAAGTTCATGGTGATCAGTGATTATCTCATACTCAACTGTTTGATTGGGTTAAAAAATCTCAGGAGGGGAGGAAACATATCCGGCGGTCTTCGCACATCAAAAACAGATGTTAATATTGAAAAAGTAAGTGAAATTGTTCAAAAAATTCTACGCCTAAGCATTTGAGCAATTGCTAACTTAGTTAATATCGATAAGGAAACTGTTCTACAAATTTTAGATGAAAATTCACACATGAAAAAAGTTTACTCTAAAATGGTGCCAAAACTGCTCACTCGTCAGCAAAAGGAAACTCCAATGAACATTTGTTCTGACATCCTTCATAACATCAAAAATGATCCAAACTTTTTAGAAAATGTGATTACTTGTTACAAATCGTGGTCTTTTCAGTTTGACCCTGAAACTAAGCGCCAATCCATGCATTGGAAGAATCCCAGTTCACCGAGACAAAACAAGTACGAATGAGAAAGTCAAAATTCAAAGCATTGATGATAGAGTTTTTTGATAGCCAAGGGATTGTTCACATTGATTGGGTACCTGAAGGTCAGACTGTTAACCAGGTGTACTCTGAGGAGGTTTTGACAACCCTTTGTGAATGCATAAGAAGAAGAAGACCTGAAATGTGGACGAACGGCTTGTGGATTCTTCACCAGGACAACACACCAACACATAAAGTGCTGTCTATCCAGAGGTTTTTGGCGAAGCACAAGATTCTCGCGTTGGAACATCCACCTTACTCACCTGATCTAGCCCCGGGTTACCGAAGATCAAGTCTGCACTAAAAGGAACCCGTTTCGAGTCTGTTGATGCTGTGAAGGAAAAAGCGACAAAGACCATGAACAGTCTTTCAGAAAAGGACCTGAAACATTGCTTCCAACAGTGGAAGATTAATATGGTGAGGTGATAACATGTCCAGTGAGTAATTTTGTAGAGCATCAGTCTGGTTATTTAATAGCCAAACCTCGTATGATTACTTAGTCATGTCGTTAGGAGCCAATCCAGGGCTCGGAAAGTCCCTTGCAACTGTGGACCTCCATCCTGGCGAACATGACAACCAGCACATGTACTGCTGGCGTGCGGCTGGTTGCAATGCCCGTCGATCTCTACCTTCATGCCACACATGCACATGTACTGCTGGCGTGCGGCCGGTTGCAATGCCCGTCATCTCCATCTTCTTGCCACACATGCACATGTACTGCTGGCGTGCGGCCGGTTGCAATTCCCGTCATCTCCATCTTCATGCCACACATGCACATGTACTGCTGGCGTGCGGCCGGTTGCAATTCCCGTCATCTCCATCTTCTTGCCACACATGCACATGTACTGCTGGCGTGCGGCCGGTTGCAATGCCCGTCGATCTCTACCTTCATGCCACACATGCACATGTACTGCTGGCGTGCGGCCGGTTGCAATGCCCGTCGATCTCTACCTTCATGCCACACATGCACATGTACTGCTGGCGTGCGGCCGGTTGCAATGCCCGTCGATCTCTACCTTCATGCCACACATGCACATGTACTGCTGGCGTGCGGCCGGTTGCAATGCCCGTCGATCTCTACCTTCATGCCACACATGCACATGTACTGCTGGCGTGCGGCCGGTTGCAATGCCCGTCGATCTCTACCTTCATGCCACACATGCACATGTACTGCTGGCGTGCGGCCGGTTGCAATGCCCGTCGATCTCTACCTTCATGCCACACATGCACATGTACTGCTGGCGTGCGGCCGGTTGCAATGCCCGTCGATCTCTACCTTCATGCCACACATGCACATGTACTGCTGGCGTGCGGCCGGTTGCAATGCCCGTCGATCTCTACCTTCATGCCACACATGCACATGTACTGCTGGCGTGCGGCCGGTTGCAATGCCCGTCGATCTCTACCTTCATGCCACACGTGCACATGTACTGCTGGCGTGTGGCCGGTTGCAATGCCCGTCGATCTCTACCTTCATGCCACACGTGCACTTGGAGGGTGGAATGGGTTGCGTCATCCCCTTAACCAAGGCTCTGGAGTCTGAGTCAGAGTTGTAAGCAATTTTGTGTGGAGTCGAAATCTGATTCAGTAGAGTGGTACCGACTCCAAAATAAAAACTTGTAATATTATAATTAGGGGTGAAAATTAGAGAAGTGTGGCTTACATATAATGAAGCATTGCTTTGCATGGCCCACAAGGAAACAGGTGAATACATTCTGGAAAGTTTTGATCTGCAGTGAGTGGTGTTAGAGGACAATAAAGAGGATAAAGCAGATGGATCACGTGAGATGTAGGAAAGTTTTCTTTTTCAGAAATTGTAATAAAAAATACATATTTTATGTTCTCTTGATTCATGTGGTGGTGATGAAATGTCCTGTGCTACCATTTTAGTATTTAGTATTTTAAAATTTCAATAAATATTAATTCATAGGCCTAATACATTTACTATAGTAACATTATTTTCTTTATTACCTACTAACTAATATATACATTTGCCATTGATGGAGGAGTTTGAGTTGGACAGTGAACAAATTTAGGAGATGGAGTCAAGGCTTGGCCTACCGACACTACAACCCTACCCCCAACACTGTATTGTGAATTGAAAACAAGTATCAGAGACGATTAATAAATGATATGGAAATACAATTTATACAAAAGGAAAAACTATTGGGTAAATCACTGAAAGAGGCAGGGCTATGGTATGGTATGGTAGCTCATACAAAGATGCAACATATTACGCTTCAATCTAAGGCGCTACTCTCGAAGAATGGAAGATCAAGGTTCAATCTAGGTTGTGTGCATTGAGGATGGTTTCACCTAATTGATTTTCCACCCTCCCTCCAGTCAATTGGGTAAACTTCCTCTAAATTAAACCTTTCTAATCCCTAAAAAATAAGAGTAAGATTAGTACATATAGTCCAAGCGAGAGATAAGATTTATTTACCCTAGAAACACAAAAAGCGTAGTTGTGATCTTAGGAAAGCCTACCACTCATGTGATCAAAATATGGCAGTCTTAGTAAAAACAGGTGGTGGGGGTGTGAAATATGTCATCAATAGAGCCACCATGTAATATTTACATCGAGGCATTACAATGGCTCTAACTTCTTAGGAATTATTTTTTGTTTGAATTGAAGATAATTTAATGATTAAAAAAAAGTGTAAGTTTTTTCAGTTTTTTAATGCCGAACTTCAACACTGGGTATTTTTATCATCACATGCATACCACTCGCTGCCACTAAAAAATGAGCTCATCACCAAATTAATATATAATGCATTTATTTATTGAATCACGTGAGCTTATAATATTATAAATGTTTTTATATAGGAAGCTTAAGGTGAGTTACATATAGTCCGAAAGCACATTTCTTGTTGTCTCCTGTCAGTCGTCACTTTTATCGCTGTCACCAATGATGTATCGCCTTCTTCATTTTCCATTTCAAGGTATTCAGGGCACATGGGTCCTTCAGACCACTGACTCCTGTAATTACATCACACAACATCCATGTTTTAAATGATTAAAACCTTGGTGTGGTTTTCTTTATTAGTTTTGTTTCCATATCATTGCAACAGCATAGCTTCTATTTAACTTTTAAAGAATAGCTGCTCTTGACAGGGGAAGAAGAACTGGATAAATGCTTTGTATATTCTTTAATGGTCGTTCTTCTTGTTTAGGAGCACATTTTATTTTGAATGGACTGTATCTTACTTGTGTTACTGACGTGGAAAAAACATAGGGTTCAGCGCCACTGAACAAGTCATTTTTGAGATACATTGTCTCCCCCAAACTGGCTAAAACATCCCGTGTGTTGAATTAACCTTTCCTGGTCTTTTGAAAGTTGCTGTAAAGTCTGATTAGGAACTGTGTGGAACCGAGGTAGAGTTGTAGCCAAACCATCACCAAGTTGTTCTGCAACATTTGTAACGTCTATAAAACATCTTATGTTATTTGAAGTCGGTCAAATATCCATCCACACGTTACACTTCTGAAAGTGCCTTTGATGATACTCTAGCAAAACAAGAATGTCCATGTCATTGGCTCGAACAAAGATGTACCTTTCTGAGCTGTGTTGTGATGTGTACTGCCCGTGAGTCTGCTTCCTGATGACGACACAATCTTTCACCCAGAAGACATACATATTTCCATTCATTGCAAATGAAAGCAAGGAGGGAACTGTTCCTCAAGGACTCTTAAGGTTTGTTTGGAGTTTTCTGTTCTGGTCTCATCATGTTTCTGTCACCCTAGAATGATGTTCCACAACGATGGTCATACTCGAGATCCTTTATGCTTGGAGTCTCATACACATCACATACTAGGTGAACTTCTTTGTTGGATGTGCTGCAAATGTTTCCCATTATTTATATGCAACACCTGCATACGTTGTGGGAAACTTCAATCAATGTATCATAACAATTGCATCATATATGACAGCATAAACTTCCAGTCCTTCTCTCTACTTGACATTTGATACGCCTCAGTTTTCTCTTATTCGTGCTATGCATATACCCTCTAATTTGGCCCAAAGACAAGGATACCAGTGTGAGTGGAAATTCAATCACTTTTTCAATGTCACATTTATGAACCGCTTAAAGGTACAACAGGTTCCCGAAGAGATCTCTTATGCATGTCATAGCATTTGACTCTTAGTGGGCTTTTGGACTGAAATGCTAGCACAATTTCTGGTTATCAGCTTTTCGAAATTTTAAGGTTTCACAGCGTATATACCTTGGAATTTTTCAAAAATAGTTTGTCCTTTTTCAAACTATAATGTGAATCGTCTTAAACTTCCAGTATAACATTTTAGAAAAGATTGATTATAATGATTTATAATAGTCTAAGAAGTGATTCTATAAATACATTCATTATTTCTATTTGGTGTTGTGATGTGCTCATTTTTTATTGACATCGAGTGGTATGCATATAATGGTAAATGCATGTAAGGTAAAAATACCCATTTTTGAAGTTCGACATTAAGAAACGGCAAAAGCTTACAGGTTAACTAAAACTTTGAAATAGTGAACTTCTTCTGTCATAAAATTATCTTCAATCCAATTAGAGGAGGACCAGTAAGGAGCAGAACCATTTTAATGCTGCAATGTAAATATGACACGGCGGCCATATTGATGACATCATATTTCATACCCCCACCACTGATTTTTTCTAAGACTGCCATATTTTGGTAGGCTTTCCAAAAACCACAATGGCGCTTTTACCAATCAAGAGAAAATAAAAACTGGCCTATCTCTTGGACTAATAGGAAAATAACTCAAACAGGTAGTAAGATGCAGTACTAAAAATATATATATTCACAATATAAAAAACTGTTTTCTAGTATAAGAAGACATACCATCATATCGTACGGGGATGGCCAGACTGGGCAAGCGAGCGAGCACGCAAGTGACTAGAGTATAAAATAGAAGACATTGGTTTTAATGAGAGGTGGCCAGACTGGAGCAAGCGCTCGACCCGGTACAGTCTAGTTTACAGGCGCTAGACAATATTATTTTATGTTGGTTCATTGAGTGCTAGGAAAACTTCTCATTTTGACATTTTTATTATTATCATTGATAGGTTTGGCACACCTGCTACTGACAGCCTAATTTAATTAGTGAGCCTAATTTAATTAGTGAGATCATAAACCATACCTATATATATATATATATATATATGTAAAAAAAGGCCTTTACAAATTAGAATCACCATTAGCAAGGAGAGAGGATGAGAAAACCACCACAATAAATCACTTGTCCAAAACCACCCTCAGTTCACTGAGCCAAGATTCAAACCTTTGCCTCCTTGTCAACAACTATCGAGAGCTACTTGCTAATCATGCACTCGCTCACACACTCGCTAGTTTGGCCACCCAGTCGCTCACTCGCATGTTTGTCAGTCTGACCGAACCCCAAGGCAGTGGTTTTCAAACTGGGTTCTGCGAAGGTGTGTAAAGGGTTTCGTGAGGCAATTATGCTTAATGGCGGCAAAAACAGTATTAATGCTTTTGCATTTTGATCCCTAGAATTTAAAACATAGTCATTTAAATTCTATGATACCTCACACGTCACAAAGTTAAAAATGCGCTGCACACAGCTCTACACCCATCGTCAACTAGCGGCAAAACAACCGGTCAGCCGCAATCACGGCACAAGTAGTGCGCATGCGCCCCTTCAACTGTTTACATTCCTTCTTGATCATTCTTCAGTCGTGCCCCGGAGTATACACAGTTAGCATTCACTACGTTGTGTGACATTTTGTCATGGATAAGTGGATAAAAAGTGGTAATTTTAAGAGAAAACTAGGGCAGGATTGAACCAACATTAGTGAATAAGGTGAAGAAATCCCAGGGAGCAGTAACAATCCTGCAACATCTGTTGAGATCACAAACGAGAAAAAAAAATTAAAATCCTAAAATAATTTGCTAAATATTTGTTATACGGTTTAATTTGTGTGGGAGATTCGTGTGTTCCGAATGCTCATTGTGTAATTTGCTTTAAGACATCTAATAACAGCTTATTGGCTCCAACCAAACTGATCAAACACCTGCGCACAAACCAGAGTGACTACAATCAATTCCACTTTAAACCGACACTGTTTGTAGGTGAATTAATGAAATGAGCACGCAGATTGAACATGAAGTTATTAGGTGTATAAAAAGAACTTGAAACAACGGACGTTGCTGGGCTTGAACTACTTCTTGTTGTAATCTGACACATAAATGATCATTCAATTGAAGATGAAATATTATTTTGCAAGCCTCTCGAGACTCAAACAATCGGAGAGGATATATTTAATTTGGTCGATTCCTACCTCAAAGAAAGGGACTGTCATGGGACAAATGCATTGATATCTGTACTGATGGTGCAATATCTATAACTGGGAAACACCGTGGATGTATTGCTCGTGTTAAAAGTATCGCGCCCGAAATTGGAAGTAGTGAATTTTATAAAATCCAGGCCCCTGAATTCTCGACTTTCCACTGCTCTCTGTGAAGAAATGGGAAGCCAATTCAATACTTTGGTACTTCACACAGAAGTAAGATGGTTGTCTCGGGGCAATATTTGGTTCGACCTTTTACCCTTCAGAGTGAAGTTATGTTGTTTCTATCTGACTTTTCATTTGATCTGTCACTAAGACTGTGATTCAGGGTTAATGTGTGACAGTACTTTCAGCTCATGCCAAAATTGAAGCAAAGTTAACAAAAATTCAAATGGTTGTTTAAAAAAAAACAATATTGAGTGCTTCCCTACACTGTGTTTTTTTTTTGTGTCCATCAGAAACCACTCTCATCAGAGATTGCATCAGAAATAATAGAACATCTACAAAGCCCACTAACTTCAATCCAAGAATTTTTTAAATTCCCAAATAACGATATAAACTGGCTTCAAATCCATTCACAGCCGCAATACATGATTTGGATCTGCCAATTAGAGGAAATATAACATCTTATTGACATAGCAGCTGACAAGAATCCAAAATACACTTTCAATCTGACGTGTTATTTGAACTTTTCCAAAATGATTTCCTCCATATAAATAAAAGTATTTTTCCTCTAAAAGATAGCTGCCCCACAAGTGTAATTAGATGTGGATAACCTCGATGGGCTCTAAGAAGCAATAAAAAATGTAATTAAATATAATTTGAACATTTGTAGGTTATCAAGGGTTAAGTACAATCACAATCATCCCCCTGAAAAGGGGCACGAGAGCAAGTTCCAACATGTACCCACCAATTGGTCACACCGCGTGGTTTTGGACTCTATTGACGGGTTGTTGTGTTTCGCAAAGTTCTGGAACAAAGAAAACATGTTATTAATATTGGTGGGGGAAAACGGAAAGTATATAAGGGTTTTAGAGTTACATGCGGAGACACTACTCTATAGGGGGCTAGGCGAGAGCCTACCAAACCACTGTTGACACATCTAGATTTTTTTGAGCAGGGCTTTGAGATATCGATGGCACCCTCCAGGGTTGGTGACATAATTCCCAAGCCCCTGGATAAGAGGATTGGTGGCACCGGGAAGTCTAGCGTAGAAAGACTGCGCCAGCTTCTGGAAGTGGTCCTTGATGGTAGGCATATCCAGGTCGCGGTGCAGCGTCTCATTACGGACATACCAACGTGCGTCCACAATGACCCTCAGGCACATGCTCTGGAACACTTGCATCCTCCTCATATACATGTCTGTCAGGTGGCCCCAAGCGGGACATGCATAGTCGAGGATCGGTCTGAGCAGCTGCCTGTACAGCGTCAGACCATTTTGAGAATAATGATAGTGTTAATTTTTTTATATTTGCTATTTTATAATAAAAAATGGAGCGTGGGTCTACATGTATCACTTGTTGCAAACCATTCCGCAGATCATTATAAGGAATATTTGGTTTTTGGATTAGACTGTGATTATGTTACAATAAAACACCTTATACACCTTGATGCTACATTGGTTAACACTGCACTAAAGTTTCAGGCTTCCGCTTTGGTGGTCACATGGTTTTAGGCGTGAGACTCGCTATAAACTAGACTGCAGAACACCGGAATATTGAGGTTAAATCATGGTATGGTGTAGTAAGGGTGTTTTTTCGCTCTACCTCCAGGCAAATACTTCCTCTAAAAATAACCTTCTTGATCCTTAACACACTAGAGTGATTAGTACATAAGATATTACCAAAAATGTAGTAAGACGCAGTGCAAAAAAAAAGTTCTATGCACCACACTGTCAAAAAAAAGAGGAAGATGTGAAGGAGAAGAGGACCATTGTTGTTAGAGAGAAGTGAAGGGAGAGAGAACCATTGTTGTTAGAGAGAGGTGAAGGAGGGGAGAACCATTGTTAGAGAGAGGTGAAGGAGGGGAGAACCATTATTGTTAGAGAGAGGTAAAGGAGGGGAGAACCATTGTTGTTAGAGAGAGGTGAAGGGAGAGAGAACCATTGTTGTTAGAAAGGTGAAGGAGGGGAGAACCATTGTTGTTAGAGAGGTTAAGGGAGAGAAAACAATTGTTGTTAGAGAAAGGTGAAGGGAGAGATAACTATTGTTAGAGAGAGGTGAAGGGAGAGAGAACCATTGTTGTTAGAGAAAGGTGAATGGAGAGATAACTATTGTTAGAGAGAGGTGAAGGGAGAGAGAACCATTGTTGTTAAAGAGAGGTGAAGGAGGGGAGAACCATTATTGTTAGAGAGAGGTAAAGGAGGGGAGAACCATTGTTGTTAGAGAGAGGTGAAGGGAGAGAGAACCATTGTTGTTAGAAAGGTGAAGGAGGGGAGAACCATTGTTGTTAGAGAGAAGTGAAGGGAGAGAGAACCATTGTTGTTAGAGAGAGGTGAAGGAGGGGAGAACCATTGTT
>CABFOV010005190.1:23397-44875 GCA_902141375.1 Timema poppense
ATTCAATATAACATTATTCATAGTGCTGCTATCTATACAGTGATGTCATAACTGAAAAACAGTCAGCTGTGGACAGTCAACCTTACAGTTCAACCAAAAGCATCAGTCTTCTCTCCTGACCTGATGAAGCTGTCTGTGACAGTGAAAGCTTGTCCTTAAAAAGGTTTGTGTTTTTTAGTGTTATATCTAAACAATTTCTACTCCAGTATCACCTAGGTAAGTGTGCTGGTGGTCCCTCCTAATTTAAACCATGATTTAGCCTAGTGCTCTATACCACATAACATTAAATATATTAACTAATGCTTAGGCTCAATCAACTGAACATTTTTAAATTTTATAATATTACGAGGCGCATGGCTGCCAATATAGTTTCTCTTTATTAAAGTTTATATTCAGTTTACTTTAATGTCAATGATCTGAACTAATTAATGTCCAACAATGTAACTACACATGATTTGCAGTGGCCTGGAATTAGGGCGGTATAAAGCTTGCCTGCCACACACTCGATTGGATTGGAACGATCTGAACAGAACGCATCAAAATGGCTACTTGGATTTTAATGGAGACCTGCACACTGAATCAGATAGGAAACATTAACACCGTATCGGAGCAAATCAGCCAGGTGGGAATATTTTGACGAATTCTGAAGCTATGCGAGTGCACCCTTAGGACTGAACTTTGGTATCATCTACCCTCACACTCGGCTTAGACCTGTTGATATTTGTTTCTTGTTCCTCGACAATTTTGTCTCATTTAAACAAATATCTTTGGATGAAGAAATAATCACTGTAGTTCAACAGTACCCTTATTATTTATGAGGGGGGTCACATACATTATGTCTGTGTTATGAAGGAAAATGGGTGGGATAAGATCTCGGAAATTTTATGTTCCGTTTGTATTGTGCACATAAAGTATTTTTGAAGCATTTTCTTCTTCTTCCTCTTCAATAGCATCGTCAGCAATTCACAGAGCAACCACCACTGCCACCTCTTACCACCTGTTACCACCTCTTACCACCTGCTATCCTTCAATAGCATCGTCAGCAATTCACAGAGCAACCACCACTGCCACCTCTTACCACCTGCTATCCTTCAATAGCATCGTCAGCAATGCACAGAGCAACCACCACTGCCACCTCTTACCACCTGCTATCCTTCAATAGCATCGTCAGCAATGCACAGAGCAACCACCACTGCCACCTCTTACCACCTGCTATCCTTCAATAGCATCGTCAGCAATGCACAGAGCAACCACCACTGCCACCTCTTACCACCTGCTATCCTTCAATAGCATCGTCAGCAATGCACAGAGCAACCACCACTGCCACCTCTTACCACCTGCTATCCTTCAATAGCATCGTCAGCAATGCACAGAGCAACCACCACTGCCACCTCTTACCACCTGCTATCCTTCAATAGCATCGTCAGCAATGCACAGAGCAACCACCACTGCCACCTCTTACCACCTGCTATCCTTCAATAGCATCGTCAGCAATGCACAGAGCAACCACCACTGCCACCTCTTACCACCTGCTATCCTTCAATAGCATCGTCAGCAATGCACAGAGCAACCACCACTGCCACCTCTTACCACCTGCTATCCTTCAATAGCATCGTCAGCAATGCACAGAGCAACCACCACTGCCACCTCTTACCACCTGCTATCCTTCAATAGCATCGTCAGCAATGCACAGAGCAACCACCACTGCCACCTCTTACCACCTGCTATCCTTCAATAGCATCGTCAGCAATGCACAGAGCAACCACCACTGCCACCTCTTACCACCTGCTATCCTTCAATAGCATCGTCAGCAATGCACAGAGCAACCACCACTGCCACCTCTTACCACCTGCTATCCTTCAATAGCATCGTCAGCAATGCACAGAGCAACCACCACTGCCACCTCTTACCACCTGCTATCCTTCAATAGCATCGTCAGCAATGCACAGAGCAACCACCACTGCCACCTCTTACCACCTGCTATCCTTCAATAGCATCGTCAGCAATGCACAGAGCAACCACCACTGCCACCTCTTACCACCTGCTATCCTTCAATAGCATCGTCAGCAATGCACAGAGCAACCACCACTGCCACCTCTTACCACCTGCTATCCTTCAATAGCATCGTCAGCAATGCACAGAGCAACCACCACTGCCACCTCTTACCACCTGCTATCCTTCAATAGCATCGTCAGCAATGCACAGAGCAACCACCACTGCCACCTCTTACCACCTGCTATCCTTCAATAGCATCGTCAGCAATGCACAGAGCAACCACCACTGCCACCTCTTACCACCTGCTATCCTTCAATAGCATCGTCAGCAATGCACAGAGCAACCACCACTGCCACCTCTTACCACCTGCTATCCTTCAATAGCATCGTCAGCAATGCACAGAGCAACCACCACTGCCACCTCTTACCACCTGCTATCCTTCAATAGCATCGTCAGCAATGCACAGAGCAACCACCACTGCCACCTCTTACCACCTGCTATCCTTCAATAGCATCGTCAGCAATGCACAGAGCAACCACCACTGCCACCTCTTACCACCTGCTATCCTTCAATAGCATCGTCAGCAATGCACAGAGCAACCACCACTGCCACCTCTTACCACCTGCTATCCTTCAATAGCATCGTCAGCAATGCACAGAGCAACCACCACTGCCACCTCTTACCACCTGCTATCCTTCAATAGCATCGTCAGCAATGCACAGAGCAACCACCACTGCCACCTCTTACCACCTGCTATCCTTCAATAGCATCGTCAGCAATGCACAGAGCAACCACCACTGCCACCTCTTACCACCTGCTATCCTTCAATAGCATCGTCAGCAATGCACAGAGCAACCACCACTGCCACCTCTTACCACCTGCTATCCTTCAATAGCATCGTCAGCAATGCACAGAGCAACCACCACTGCCACCTCTTACCACCTGCTATCCTTCAATAGCATCGTCAGCAATGCACAGAGCAACCACCACTGCCACCTCTTACCACCTGCTATCCTTCAATAGCATCGTCAGCAATGCACAGAGCAACCACCACTGCCACCTCTTACCACCTGCTATCCTTCAATAGCATCGTCAGCAATGCACAGAGCAACCACCACTGCCACCTCTTACCACCTGCTATCCTTCAATAGCATCGTCAGCAATGCACAGAGCAACCACCACTGCCACCTCTTACCACCTGCTATCCTTCAATAGCATCGTCAGCAATGCACAGAGCAACCACCACTGCCACCTCTTACCACCTGCTATCCTTCAATAGCATCGTCAGCAATGCACAGAGCAACCACCACTGCCACCTCTTACCACCTGCTATCCTTCAATAGCATCGTCAGCAATGCACAGAGCAACCACCACTGCCACCTCTTACCACCTGCTATCCTTCAATAGCATCGTCAGCAATGCACAGAGCAACCACCACTGCCACCTCTTACCACCTGCTATCCTTCAATAGCATCGTCAGCAATGCACAGAGCAACCACCACTGCCACCTCTTACCACCTGCTATCCTTCAATAGCATCGTCAGCAATGCACAGAGCAACCACCACTGCCACCTCTTACCACCTGCTATCCTTCAATAGCATCGTCAGCAATGCACAGAGCAACCACCACTGCCACCTCTTACCACCTGCTATCCTTCAATAGCATCGTCAGCAATGCACAGAGCAACCACCACTGCCACCTCTTACCACCTGCTATCCTTCAATAGCATCGTCAGCAATGCACAGAGCAACCACCACTGCCACCTCTTACCACCTCTTACCATCTGCTATCCTTCACTAGCATCGTTAGCAATGCACAGAGCAACCACCACTGCCACCTCTTACCACCTGTTACCACCCTTACCACCTGTTACCACCTCGTACCACCTGCTGTCTTCTGACTTGACATGGATTGATTTCCTAACCACTGTGCAGACCAAACTCGTTTCCATTCTTAGAGTTTTGATTCCGAACGTTTAGAACTGTTCCAATCTGATTCGGTGTGTTGAAAGCTTTTCACTTACATTTCTTTTATAAAGGAGCACAACTGACAGGGTTGGCTCAGTGTCAGCAAACTCATCTCTGACCCAGGAGGTTGGGGTTTGAAGTTGTTATGTTTTCTGTGCAATCCATGAGTAGGTCTCGAGAAACTGGACACATTATTCCTCTTATATTCTATTTGCTGGTTTTAGTTCTCGTCCATCAGTATATGTATGTACAACATACCTAACTATGTACTTACCTTATTTTCTTTCAGGCAGTTCAAGCTATTGTCAGATCACTGAACTTACCAAAACATGTCGAGACCTGCACTATATCTATTAAACCAGAAAGTGAAACAATCAAAGTGGAACTAAAATGCCGCTACAATATTTTGAAAGTCCAGCATGTCCCAGTGATTGCGTGGGAAAGTATGGAGCTTCAGATCGGTCAAGACTCGAACCCGCTGAACCGTTTTAACGCCTTGGTCAAACAGTTTAATGATGCACTCGTTAATTTCTACCCAAACCCAAATGATATAACAATCACTGTAAACAAGAGAAATCTACTAATGCAGAACTATATTAGTGGAACTGCAGGCAAGTATTGTTCTTCCTCTTCGAGAGCTGGTCTTGTGACCTTGTACAATGCTGGTACACACACAGACCACGACTCACTGAAACTCCCTTGTAAATCAGGGGTGTCTTGTGAAGAAAACCTAACACAAGCTGACCATTTTATATTACATAGCACTATAAACTGTCACATAAAATGTGCATTTTAAATTTAATATAATTCAATCCATTTACTGGGTTCCAAGGGCTTAGTGGAATAAAAAAAACTATAGCCTACATCTTAAAATATCCAAAATACAGGCACATAAGTTTGTTATTAATTAATTTACATGCTAATAATTAAGCTAATTATGTTTTAAAAATATAATTTGGTTTACCGTGTTAAATAGTTTGACATTGGTTCTCAATTTACTTCTCACATCTTCAAAAACATGTGTTTCCAGCTTGGAGTAACCTAATTACCTAATTTATGTGAGAGCTTCCATATAAATTTAAAATCTACATTCAAAACCTACCATAATCTCCATAAAAGAGAAAGAATGGTATTCTAATTTGCACTGGCTACAAATTGCCTTCAACAATGCTGAAAACAGTACTCACAAATATATGCCCGCAGAACTGTTATTGGGACAAGAACTTTTAACACCCCTAAATCTAAACTGCTCTTTACCAGTAGTGCAAAAAGAAAGGCCAGAAGGAAGCTCCCTCCATATGTGGACTAACACACTCAAACAGTACAACAGTACAGTACACACATCCGTTTCCTTATAAGGTAGGTCAACAGGTAGTTTATAAAATACAGCAGATTAGTGATAAGGCCACAGGGATTGCTGGGAAATTGAACTTTCGCTGGTCAGAGCCAGTTGTTATTAACAAATTTTTGAGCGATGTAACTGTTCAATCAGTATATACTAAAAGTGGACTACCTTTGTGCCGTTGGGATAGGTTTTGTTATCATTTTGTCTGGTGTTGTTAGCTTATTTGTAAGCGTTCTGCCATGGCATCTTTTACATGTACTCTTAGAACATTAAGTCAGTTTCTTGCATTTGTAAAAATGTGTTAAGTGTTGAAAATAACCTATACACACTAAAAAAACTAGTTGGGGTTTAGAAAAGTTAACATAATTGTTGATTGGTATATTGTATGCTCCCTCCATTTTATTATATTTACGAACAACAGTTATGACCAACCTTTATGCCCCTCACAATTCTATTATAACACGATTATTAGAAAGATTTCATTAGGTTAGTAATTGTATAGTTGCTTTTTTTTGTCCTCTATATATATTTGTACCTATCTAAGATAATGTTTATCGGTCTAAAATAGTAAATATATTGTTTACGTGCGGTAGTACTATACAACTATTATATTGTTTATATCAGATACAACATATGTTATAACTTTTAGATAACTCATTGTAATTTAGGCAAAACACAATACAAATTAACATATTATGTATTATTATTTCTGTAATTATTGAATAGTCAACAAAGGCCTTCTCGCGTCCATTTAAGATTTCGCCATTCTACATATATTTTTTATTGTATTTATTCTAATGTTTATTTTTAGTGTGTCATGAAACACACTTTGTATGTTATGTCATCATCTATGTATTGTTCTATCTAACAAACAGGAGTTTTGTTTTGCTCACTTTTTTTTCCTGGGGTGTATGTAAAGTATGATGTCACTCCGGGCCATGTGTGCCTCTAGAGGGCAGGTCATGGACACACACACACACACACACACTATAGTTCAACTCCAATCACTTTCATTGTGTTAGTCATACCGGACATTGTTCTTGATTGTAACATAACAGAAACCTGTAGATTACAAGTGACTAAGAGGGTTTCAAGATGTCACCAGTGATGTCCGTGTTCCATTGTCTTCTCACTTCAGGTTGCTCATAAGTCAGAAATGTATGCTCAACTCCCATATGGTGAAGTAGACCATGTCTGCTTGCTCTTGTCACTGTTATACAACGGGAAGAAAATCTTCTAACAATTTAATACTTGATTCCAATATTAAAAATAATATTGCAACTGTTGCATGGAAAATATCTCTTCAAACAAAGAGTAAATGTGCTGGTCTTGCTTTCCTTGACACACAACTATCATCGCAAATAGCTGTAATCTTCAACTATATATACTCATACAAAGGCAATTCCCCTAACAACCTATTGGCTGGTAGAAAAAAGTTATAAATGGGGAACACATTCTTATTACTTACAAAACATATCTGCATTATTTTTACACAGAGTCACCACCCAAATTTAGTTACTTCTTGTACCGTGGCATTATCTTTTGTGATCCCTCATCAAGGAACGGCGCCACCGGGGTACCCAGCCGGTTGTTACTCCATCCATGAGCTCCTTGTTAGTTTGGAAGCGCTGGGTAAAAGAGATGGTAATTGTTTGATGGCAAGTCGGGGCTGTTCTTCCAACATTGTTACCTACGAGTTCAAAGTTACCACTTTCCACAGTAAATACATGATATCACTCTCTAGTTTATCTTCATCCAACATTGTTACCTACTAGTTCAAAGTTACCACTTTCCACAGAAAATACATGATATCACTCTCTGGTTTATCTTCATCCAACATTGTTACCTACTAGTTCAAAGTTACCACTTTCCACAGTAAATACATTATATCACTCTCTAGTTTATCTTCATCCAACATTGTTACCCACTAGTTCAAAGTTACCACTTTCCACAGTAAATTAATGACAACATTTAAAATAACGTAGGGGGAGTGGGGGGGGGGGGGCATGAACACCCCTCCCTCCCACCTTGTATGCAAGCCTATGATTCATATCATAATGAAAACACATCTTCCTCCACTACGAGGACAAATTTAAGTCAAATTGTTAGAATAAAATAGTTCTAAAGGTAAAACAATGTAGTTTTTAACTTTGTAGGGCCAAAACTGTTATAAATATTTCTTACTTTCTGAGATGCAAAACACATATTAATTTAATGACATGAGAAATGGGAATTTGAAGGAAATGCGCAAGTGTCATCTCAAAGTATTCAAAAAAATCTCATATATGCTGTATTTGAAACATAAAACAAATTTACAGCTCAAAGATGAACAAAGGAGTTTCATTTGTTGGCACTGAGTTATTTTGAGTTTACTGTTATTGTGACTAATAATCCCTATCTTTTGTCGAGTGTTTGGACAAACATCAATGAATAACTAAACATGAGCAGGTGAGTTACTTTCTAGAATAAAGAGAGATATGTGTTTTCCATGTGGGACACTGTATCAAGATTGCCTGTGAAACTCATTATATGGCTATTAAATAGGCAATTTTATATTATTCCAATGTCAATGATGTACTTATGGTGTAATTTTCATACATAAGCTATTACTTTTCCCCCACCTCATCTCATTACCTATTCGAGTTGACATGTATTTATCACTGAACAGTAGTTTGAGGTTACTATTACATCAGTTGCTCCTTATATTTTATTTGAATTTACTATCAATGTGTAAAACTTTGACTGAAATTAAAATGTAGAAGGTTGATTTTAAGTGATCCTACTAACTTATATGCTAATATATATACAGTGTGTTCACTGTGCACTTAGGCTACGGTATGTGGCAGCGTGGTTGGTTGTCAATATCAAAGTTGCAGTTGAAGTGCTGTTGTGTGATCTTTGACTGTGGTCGACGCTCAGTGCCGGTGAGTGCTTGGTTCAGTTTATACTCACTATGGTTCTTTCTAGAACATGTTCTTCTTATTAAATACGTCTTTTGAGAAGGCAATACTTACACCAATTTAGTGCAGGACAAATTTGCTGAAAACTTCTCAGAAATACCTGTACCTCATTGCAATGCAGTTTGAGACTTATTGAAACAGGCTCAGTATTAGACATCGAGTGAAGGGGGATACCATCTAAACATAACAATGAGAAGTTGTTGGATATATTTGACTCTAGGCTAAGGTGTCCATAAAAATCGCAACGCAAGTTATCACAAGAGGAAGGTATCGGTCTTGCAGCAGCGCATAAAGCTGTCCGAGAAAAATTTAAACTCTTCTTATACAAAGTAACAGCAGTTCAGGAATTGAAACCACCAGATCACTAAAAACGACTCCATTACTGTAACTGGTTTACAAATTTTATCCAAATGAAAATGGTTGATATTCTTGATGTCACCTTCTTGAATGATTAGGCCTGGTCACGCCTCTTGGGTAATGTTAGCACACAAAACAGACTGTGGACGTCGAATTCTTGTATTGTGTATGAAACACTGTTGCATGACTAGAAACTTTGCGTGTGGATTGCGATATCCAGACTGCACATTGTTGGCTCTTTATTCTTTGAAGAAACGGTGAACATTCACTGGTAGTGTCTAATGCTCCATAATTTCACTGGCCAACACGAGGAAGACGAAGTCACGTACTTCTAGTTTCAACAAGATGGTGCTACTGTATGAACAGCTAAAAACTCTATGAAACATCTGAATGAGATTTCCAGAGAACATGTTATCTCTAATATCTTGTGGCCCCTTGCTTGCCGGATCTTACTCCACCAGACATTTATCTGGGGGAAGCAGAAAATCAGCATTGTATCACGATTGCCTGTGCACTCTGACTTAAAAACGGCATTAACTGCGTACATAAACATCTCCCAAGCAGAGCTGCAGAAAGTGTTTGCGAATACAATTAAATGGGTCCAGGCCTGTATAGACTCTCGTGGACATCACTTCCAACACCTTTTATAAATCCTGAATACCACAACCTAAGTGCACAGCGACTTTCGAACACACACACACACACCGGCATTCAAAGTTAATTCTAAAAAACATTTTTGCCTGGTTTTAATCTTGTCCCTTTTTGTGTAACACTCTAACCAAACATTCTAGAGGATTTCAACCATAATCCATTACCAATAGAGTAGTTTATGAGCTTATGGGAATAAATGAAGCACTGGAATGATTTGTTTATTTATATGCCTGATCATATTTATTTTAGATCCAAAAAAGGAGAGACGGACAGAAATGCTTCTGCAAGCGGGAGAGTTTCAAGACTATCATGTTGAAGTGGAAGCACAGGTGACATTCAATGTGAAGGATTGGAAGTCTATATTGGCATTTGCAGGGTCATCCTCTCAACCGTTGATGGTCAAGTTTGAAAAGGCAGGGCGGTATGTTTTATTCTATGGTTATTTAAATGTTTAACGAGCCTGTTATATTTAATAAAATTGTGTACAGTTTCACAATTTTATTCAAATGTGTCAATGTTTTAATTTTATGTTCTGTCTTGCATGTCTTAAATTTGAAATTTGAGATTTGGTAACTATTTCAATTTGACTTGTTTGAGATGATTATTATCCTGCTGCATAACATATTTCCTATTTTCTTTAATTAATTGATGTGAAATTATTTTCTAAACTACCTATTGATATCGAGTTTTCTAGGGGCCACAACAGCCAGGCCCCACCAAAATTTTTATTTTTATTTTATAAAATACTATGGAAAAAACATGAAAAAAGTGTAACACAATTCTCTACACACAGTAAATTATTTGATTCATTACACAGTATTCAAGTCAAGATTATTCATTCCTTGATTCAAACGTCACACAAAGACTGTACCAGCACTGTAGTGACTGAATATAGAAACTGGGCTGGGCCAGCTTTGACAGGCCTTCTTTGAGAAGCCACACCCAGTGTGAGCTGTCTCTCAAGGTCACTCCCTCTACTATTCTGGTGCCATCTTTACACTATCAAATAGGATCGGCCCGAGTGGGCCCGCTATATGATGAACGAGGTCTATAGTTGGTTTTTGCATTTATGTGTCTGTGTTTTAGTATGTGATGAGACCCAAGATGTAAGATGATGTGTGAAAATTATTAATTCAAATAAATAAAGTAAATTCTTTATTAAAAACTCAGTTTTATTCAGTAAAACTGCAAGGAAATCTGAAAATTAAATGGTCCGGTGCACATAGCCTAGTGACTTTACATTTATGCAGGTGGATTAAAATAAAAAATAACTTTATAATGCTTGGTTTGGTGAATAATTGTGGTTAACTGTGAATGAAGAAAAACAGAGCTTATTTTTGTTTTTATTGTTTATTATTTGGTGATGAGGAGTTGTGGACAGAGGGCTGAAGGATCTTAAAACATTTAACTAAAAGAATTTTAAAAAACATGAATATGGTATTCATTTGTAAAATGCATGTAGTTTTAAAACATTTTGAACAGTAAATTTTACATCACATGTAGATTCCATGGTCAAAATTTCAGTCCAAAAACACAATGAACATGTGTAAAAAAAGCCTATATTAGGCAGATTAATAGAATGCTTAAAATACTGTGGAATAAGGAAAAAGGAAGCAACTGCAATGAGACGCGAGACTAATACAAACTTTGTAAGTGATGCGTCCATTTTGCGTTTACTGTATATTGGTTTATTATCTTAGTACATGACAGCAATCACCATAGGCGAGTGCTAGTTTGAATTGAATGTGCTACATACAATCTCTTGTTTTAATAAATATGTGGATTATCCGCCATATTGGGTTATCCACGGCACTCATCCCCTCCATTACCACGGATAATCGAGAGTTAACTGTATATAGCTATCAATTTAAACTTTAAACTTACATTCTTCTATAAAGGGTGTAGGCCTCTCAGTGGTTATTAATTCCAACCATTTGGCAACATTTACACTCTGTTTTATACAAATTTAAAAATCGCTAAGAATTTATTTTGTTTATTTACGAGCTGGATCTTCACTATAATAATTGCCAGTTCTACTATCCAGCCAAAAGAATCCTCAAACCTAGAAGATCTAGGACGCTAAAACAGGCAACTATCCCCAAACAAAATAGGTGTAGGAATACACACTGACCAAAAATTCCCATGGGAGGGAGTTTAAAATAAAAAAAGTTGAAAAAATCTCAAAGCCCAGAAAAGCAAGGAAGATGAAAATTTGCACAGACCGGCGGCCCCAAAAAATAAAAAAGCTTATACATAAAATGTGGTTTGTGATTAAATCGTCAATTGAGGAACCTTTTTACACTTTCCTTAGGGGAAATATTTGATCGACTATAAAGTCCTTAGTTGAAATGCTCCTCCCAGATTCTGAGGGTCACTAAAAATGAAGCCGTTATTTTTAAATGGGTATTATGCTAGTAGTATAATATTTACCAGCATACAAGTTGGCATGGCATTGAATGTTTCATAATTTACTAATCTATTTAAATCTATTATATTATGTTGTTTTTCAGTCCTGTTGTGTTTGAAGCGTCAAAAGATGGTATTCTCCATGCTCATTTTGTGCTGTCCACTGTCATGCCGCTGGGAAGTAACCCACAACTAGAGAGGCAAGGGATTGATGGAGAATTGACCATTACCAAAAATATGGGTGCGAAATACAAGAAAAATATGAATATATTTGAAGGCTTGGAAAGGAAAAGAGCTGAATTTCTAAGAAATAAACAAAATGTATGTAACGAAAAACCTTCAACTAGTCTGAACAAAGCTGGCTGTGAAGGTAGGTAAAATGTTTTTCATAAATGATTCACTGGAAAAAATATTTTTTGTATCTTCCATAAAAACTGTGATACCATCTGAATTCTATAAAAAGTTTTTAAACCACTTTTACTAACACACCATCCATTAGTACATTGGTACATGCACACCAATATATATTTTTTTATGAATTCTTGTCCTATTAATTTGTAATAACTATTATGTTTTATTGATAACTTTAAATTAAGATTATTGGGATCCGCTAAGAATCTTTCGGTACCAATACCTTAAGGTGGGAGTGCAGGGAACACGAGAAACTCTCAGTGTTTTTGAAGTTTTTATATCAAAATATTGGTCAAAATAGATTAAATATTGCTCCAGTAGAAACATATAATTTAATTTTCTTCACACGGTGATATCAACAGTTGTTGAATATCTGTGAAGAGTGTCCTGGAATTTAATGACAACCTTTTCTCTTCATTTAAAAAGTTTCTCATAAAATGCCGCTATGCACGTGACATATTCACCAACTTTTGATATCACTGTGTGAAGAAGATCAAACTCTATGTTTGTACTGGAGCGACATTTTATTTATTTATTTTGGTCAAAAAATGTTTTGATACAAAAACTGCAAAAACACCGACCTTTTCTCGCTCCCACCTTAATCATATTTATATCGTTTGTCACAATTTAATCTAATTTAACTTAAAATGGTACATAACAATATGTCAGTTGCAACATCAAACACTGAATGTTTGCTAAAGAGGAATTCCCCCAGCACATAACTTTGTAATAATTCTTTATCGACCACACAGTCTTAGAATATCTTTGACACATATTTTAAACAATATTTAAACATGCAGTTATGTGTATTTTACTCGCTTTGGCGGCCGCATAGTCCAAGGTGTTGCTCTCGCAATAGACTGGACTGTTGATGACAAGAGAGGTTGAGGTTTGAATCTTGGTCGGGTGTACTGGGGGTGGTTTTTCCTAAATAGTTTTTCACTCTCCATCCACGCAAATGTGGATAAACTTCCTCTAAAATATAACCTTACTAATCCCTAAAATCATCACTGTAATTAGTACATACCCAAATGGGTAGTAAAACGCGATGGTAAAAAAAATGTTATTTTAGTTTAAAACTTATACATTATAAAATGTTTCGGTTTTAAAACATTAAATTACACTAACCGCATTATTACAATAACAATTTATTTATATTTGAAAATATTTATTAGGTTAATAACTCCAAATTAAATTAATAAAAGTTACATATTGAAAATTAAGCACTTCAACTTATTTCATCTGTTATCTAGTGGATATAAAGTGAATGAACCCTGTCTTCAAATAAGACAGTCAGCAACTAACTCATTATATTTTTACAACTTTTTAATGTCAGTCTTTTTTGTTAATGGCTCTGTGGATCCTCATATTGCTAGTTTGATTTCATCAGAATCTGTTTAGTTTGTTACTTTATCCAAACTTAATATCTACTATTATTGCATTGGTTTGTCTCAGGCCTGATGATGGTGAAACATGTCACCCGGCCAAGAGTAGCAATAAATTATATAAGGAGAGGAATTAAAACAAACAGATAGGGAACGTTACTTTGTTCAAACTTTTCAAAGGTTAAATTTTTCCTTTTCATAACTGAGTAAAGCATAACCTGGATGACTCATCTGCTGATTTCCATCAAATCTACAATAATCTTGTCTCGATTATTAACACGAGCAGATTTTTTGAAACCATTACAGAACATGTATTTTGTAAAAATTATTTTATTTGATTGAAAATGAAAAGCCTTGAAATTTAAAACTACTCTAAATTCTTTATATTAAAATTTAACTCAATGTTTATTATATTTGAGTTCACAATCAAACTTTGACAATTTACAAGAACAATTTCATATCTCGGGGTTAAAGAATATATTTTATAACAATAATATTACAGACAATTTGAGCAAGGACTCTCTCTCTCTCAGGATCTCTGGGTCATGTTGGACAAAAATGTACCCTTTTTCATTAATCTGACTTATTAGACTAAAACTTACTTACTAAACAATTTGAACTCCTTAAATCTATATACATTACAGTCAATTTCCTCAATGAGGTTAGTCAGTAGTTAATAAGAATAATAAATATTGAATAAAGTTATTGCATTTATTGAAGTCATTATACTGGCCCAAAACCGTAAAGTTACGTTCTTGAGTACATTTTTCTCACGAACAGATTGTTATATAGTCTGGTGGTAGCTTCTGTTTTGGAGACAGTTACTGTATCTGAATAACTCACTTGTATTAGCCGTGGTCTGCTGCTATATTACGTCCCATCAATCCTTTGGTTGATATGATAGGGTTGTAAAGATATTCTTGCTAAACTTACTAAAAAAAATACTTTATTTTTCCTTTTGATTTCACTAACCCCGTCTTGCCATTTTTTTTTATCCTTTCTATATTTTTTCCAACAATGCCCGAAAGAAAAAACCAAACTCCCAAACAAAACAAAACCTCGCTTATTCTTTTCTCCAAGCATAGTGCGGCCATTATGGGTGCTTCCTTCGACAAAATGCAATTAACTAGAATTAATTAAAAGTAGTATGAAACGAAATAAATATTCACCTAAGAATAAATTATAGCTAAATAAAATATAAATTTACATAATTAAAATTCTTACACTTTCTTGTCGACATATTTTCAAACTGTTTACTTGTATATATTTTAATTATTCAACTAATAATAATAAGTTCTCTATTGTTGGCATATTAATGAAGCTAGTATTATCTTTTTGTTAAGTCATAACCTTCATAAAACCTATAATCTTTTCTCAAGTATGCAAATTTTGTAGTGTTTCTAAGTTATTATATTGATAATTCTATTATAGTCAATTTGTTATTTTCCACGTTGCATTTTTCTCATCAATTATAACTAAAGTCTTCCACAACTTAAATATTGTTTTGCACAGATTTAAATTTTTCCTTGTTTTATGCTGATTAATTTTGGAACTTTACTATTTAACAATCTCGATTATGATTTTTTTTTTTTAAGTTATTGTACCTGTTTTATTTGACTCATATTATAAATAACACAAATATTTAATCTCTTAAGCCGGATAGTTTTTGTTTTCCATCAAAATTTCTCAATCTTTTGAGAACCATTTTAGCAGAGCATTAATGATTCCATACTATTATGTTACAAATCTTGGCTAAATATTCACAATCAACAGATAACCTTCAAATGATCAATCAGCTCATATTAGTTATCTTAGCAATTTATAAAAAAAATATTTTGTGAATTTAAGGGCAGGAGTTAACACAATCATCACTATAACTCTGACCACATGTCCTATTTTGAACTAAACTTATCCTCTTTTTTTTATTATATTATTTACTTTTGAAAAGAAACAACATATAAGCTGGATGAAATTCCCTGAAACTTTTATTTTAAACTGTTATAAGAATACTAACATTATTACAGACATGTTTAAAACACTCATCTTTTTTAATTAATGTGATGAAACGGTAGTTCACTTGAAAACTTAATATATTTAAATTTGAGTTTTCACATGATAAAAACTAAACTAACTGGAGGATGACTACATTAGAATTTACTTTTATTTTGAAAGTATTTTAAGAAAGATTAAAAGTTAAGTTATTAATTTTTAATAAACAAAATATATTTGGGGGTGGGAACATTACCACAAGCGGACCAAAAAGAGGCTTTTAAACAAAGATAAAATGTACTCAATTCCTAACAGCAATCTAAAGAGGCATGAAGAGCTCAGACTCGCGTAACACAAATAACAAGATAGAAGGGGAAATAGCACCTTCTCTTCTGGGTTGTAACTTATGACACAACAACTGGTATCAGGGACATCCATGCAGAAATTATAAATAATGAAGAGTGGATTGCTGAGGATACTGAAGGCAATTAAAGTAAGAAGAGGTAAAGGAACATGAGATCCAAGACAATAGGAATCTGGAGGTGATGTTTCGGGTGTTAGAAAATAGTGTAAATCACAAGGACAGGAGAGTAATCTTCAGATTATGTAATAATGGAAGAGGCAAAGGTGAATGAGCAAAGGGTTGACATATTGAAGTTTGTGAATGATGTTGTTGTCATCACTGAGAATAGAGAACATCTGGATAGGATGTTTAACAAGATGGAGGAAATTCTCAGCACTCTCTAAGGTATGAGGGTTAATAGAACAAAGATGAAATTGTTAATCTGCAGCAGACAGGAGGAAAGGAGCGAGCCTGTGACAGTGAAACAAGTTCTGGAGGAAGTGGCCGAATTTATTTATTGGGAAAACAAGATAAATATAGCAGAATAGAGATAGCTAGTCAGATTAACAAAGCCAAAAACCCTTTTAACTAAAAAGCTGTACCTGGATAATGGAAACGGACATTAAAATGAATAAAGATTTGAGATTAAAACAGAAATATATTGATTAAAAATGTAAGGGTGAAATACTTTAAATTATTATAACATGTAAAAATATCTCTGGATATATGCATTCATTATTTATTAAATGTTTTATTGTTATTAATCCTATTTATGGATTATCTTATCACCATTAAATTTTACATATTCATCTACAACATTTAGCCACGTATTACTTGTCTTACCCCTTCCTTTTGATCCACACACTCTACCTTCATATATTTGCTTCGTCACTGGATCCACACTCATCCTCTCAACATGCCCAAACCAACGTAAGACGCTTCTTTCACATTTACCCATTGGATTCTCTTTCAAACCGCACTTTTATAGCACCCATTAATAATAATAATAATAATAATCGACTTTAATGGCGAAGTTAAGGCTACTGCCTTTTCTCTGTCCATATGAGTTTTTGACCACACATTCACCTTGCTATTGTGTTGCTCACGACAAAACTATGTTTCACATCCACACAACAATGTTGGCGTTAACACACTTTTACATGCTGCCATCTTAAACAATACTAAATTAAATATCTTAAACTTATAAACAATAATTTTTTTAAATCTAGATGCAATATTTTTTTAACAGTTTTGGGTTTGTTTTAATATTTGACAACATGTTGTGAGGGTTGTGGCAGTTATGGAAATATAGGGAAAGGAAAAATTTCCGTGAAAGCTGCTCAAGTAAGAAACACTTTGTCC
The DNA here is from genome assembly GCA_902141375.1 of Timema poppense. Taxonomy (NCBI): domain Eukaryota; kingdom Metazoa; phylum Arthropoda; class Insecta; order Phasmatodea; family Timematidae; genus Timema; species Timema poppense. The sequence continues at coordinate 40,570 of CABFOV010005190.1, forward strand.
TACATAGCTAAAAACATTACTCTACTCTAGTCACAAATTCGGGAGAAAATACGCAAGCCAAAACAAATGTTCACTCACTAAATTATATGTTTAAATCAAATATAAGTCATTGGTTTACAGAACTAACTATTTCACATACAATAAAGAACACTATTTATAATAAAAATGTTAGTTAAAAATATAATTAACAAATGTATTTTTTAGCACCGTGTCTTAATACCTGTTCAGGCTATACGCTTACATACTAATAACGCTAATGGCTTTAGTTATTTCTTGTTGAAAGTACCACTGTTAACTGTGTAGTGTTGCATGTATAAAACTCGGGGATTGATATAAGATTTGCTGAATCGTCGGCTAGAGCTAATGAAGGTGATACAAGGCAAGTTGATTGTATCTATAATTTCACTCTCCCCTTCTTTATATTGTGAGCTACGCCACTGGTATTTATTTACTATTATAATAATTGAAATCTTGTTAGATATACTATATATTGTTTATGTTTCGCACCCTGTCTCACTACCTGTTTGGGTTATACACATGGTTTTAGGGATTAGGCAGGTTATATTTAGAGTAAGTGTACCCGTATTTTTATGGAGGGAGATTGGAAATCCATTTTAGAAAAAACCTCAGTACACCTGACCAAGTTTCTAACCTCAATCTCCCTTTCATTGGCAGTCTAGTCTACTGCGGTAATAATATGTTAGACCGTGCGGCCATTAAAACAAGTACACTATTTATTATTTTACAAATATTTTATGTATTCATTTTATGTAATCTTACTTAAACTATAGCTTGATAAATAGGCACTGTGATTTTATAAAAAAATAATTCTATATTTGGCACACTGCTTATTGTGCCGTAAGTATAACAGCAGGCCTTGGGTTTGCCAATGTTTGTTTGCGAGGTTAAAGGGGGAGTGTTGTGACCCCATATACATCGGACTGAGTCATTATAACTTCTCTAGATTGTCCTGCTGTTTTCATTTCAAGCAGCAGGTTCTGGGCTTAGCTCTCTCTATAAGATGGTGGACAGTTGACGCAGCACTAGCATACCCAGAGAATATAGCACTGCTAACCATATTGCTTGACTCTTAACATGAATCCCTAACTGACCACATTAATTCAGGGGGATTCCTTTATATTTGGTAAAATGGGGGCGCAGTGTCATCTCATTATTTCTCCCATGAACAAAGCGGAACATATTTTGATAAAAACTAACTATTGAATTGTTTTATTTTCAGGTTCCTCGGAAAAACTAGCGATACAAGATTCACTTGCGTTCCTCAATAGCAATGAGAGTGCTGTAGAACTTTTAAATGAATGGTTACCCAACACTGGTGGCGTTGAGTTAAACAAGCAATTATCTGCAAAACCAACCACCTCAAAAACTGTTCATGATGAACAAGATAAAGACGAGACCTTTGTGCAGATTGTATATAGTGAAGAAAACGGTTCAAGAACCACGCGGCTCAATGCTGACCCTAGGCAGGACAGACTTTGTAAGACTGACCCAGCAGGGGGATATCACAACACTTTACAAACAAACTTAGCAAAAGAAGTAAAGTGTAGTGCACGCAACAGAAAAAGACACAAAACTGTTTCTGAACCCATTCAGGAAAAAAACATAAAATTATCTCAAAAACTGAAACAGGTTTTTAGGTTATGTTTTGACGAGCCGTTTGATGTAACTAAGGTACCAGGATATGATATAGTATTAGCTGAGGACTCTGATATAGAGAATGGATAAGAACAATGAGGTTACTCAGGTCAGCACATTCACCAAATTAACATAATGTAATACATATTCATAAAACTATGTTCAACTTGGTAACTTTTAAAATTGTTATTAAAGTTTGTGTTATAAGCTCGTGTTTTCACTAAGAGTGACCTCAACCTCTTAAAAGTTTCTGGTGTCATTTTGTAACTCTCATTACAATGGGTCTGTAGATACCAGTTGTCATTTTGTAACGCTCATTACAGTGATGATGTTACAATTTGTCATGAGTTTTAGATGTGTTTCATTGCTACTCTATAAAGTACAAATACTGAGTACTAAATCGCAGACAAGTGCAAGATTGTATGAAGCTATTGTTGGTGTGTTCATTTAGCGGCCATGTACAGACTATTCTGGCTATATTGTTAGTCATTGCATTGTGTGCTGTTGGTCTTTGCTTAGAATACAAAATAACTAGGCACACAAGGAATGGATTGACAGATTATGAAATTTCAAATATTTTGGCAAACATTGACAATAAAATCAAATTGAAAAAGGATTAAATGTTCAATCTACAGTTTGCTATCAGTTAATAATATTATATTGATTGTTTTAGTTTTAATCACTGTGCAGGGTGTACTTTGTTGTTTAGAGAGATATCTAATTATTAAGCAGCACAGAACAGTAGAATATTAAGTTTTTATCCCCTTACTGTAAATAGTAACATATACATGTACTATACTTTTGTTATTATTTGTTGGATTCTGAGATTTAAAACAAATTCTGTCCAAACTTTGCTTTCTCGACTAAAACATAAAAAGTTACACTTGGCAACGGTTTCAGAAGTTGCTGAAAGTCACACTTGGTAACGGTTTCAGAAGCTGCTGAAAGTCACACTTGGTAACGGTTTCAGAAGTTGCTGAAAGTCACACTTGGTAACGGTTTCAGAAGCTGCTGAAAGTCACACTTGAGATGGCTAATAACTTGTTCACACACACACACACCTCAGTCTCAAAATACTTAAATGTTTTAAGAACAAAGCAATTATATTAAGACTATTTTGGTTTGGTGTGCCATATAAAACATACCTACTATGTTTAGATTGTTTTTAAAGTACCTTTAAAAGTCTACACGCAGCCACTATTAGAGTGTTTTTAAGGGCGTGACTATGGTTACGGGACATCAAGTCTCCTGTGAGACTGCTGTGAGCAATCCCTCTGGCAAACACATTTGTAGCCGACGATTTCCGCACGTCCATCATAGACTTTGCCTTAAAATATGAGTGAGGAGTGAAAAATGACCATGGGCACGTGATGAATCCTGGATAGTTCAATGGTTAGAGCAGTGGCGTACTAAGCCAAAGATCCCGGGTTCGATTCCCGTGTCCAGGTGTCATTTTTCAATTTTCAGAATATATCTAGATGGAGTAATCCTCACTAAAATTCATAAATAATAGCTTTGGCTATTTGATCATTATAAGTTGGTTTGGTTTTGAATCCTCTATATATACTTGGTTACCATTACAAATTTATATGGGTTTGAATCCTCTATATACACTTGGTTACCATTACAAATTTATATGGGTTTGAATCCTCTATATACACATGGTTACCATTACAAGTTGGTTTGGTTTTGAATCCTCTATATACACTTGGTTACCATTACAAGTTGGTTTGGTTTTGAATCCTCTATATACACATGGTTACCATTACAAGTTGGTTTGGTTTTGAATCCTCTATATACACTTGGTTACCATTACAAGTTGGTTTGGTTTTGAATCCTCTATATACACATGGTTACCATTACAAGTTGGTTTGGTTTTGAATCCTCTATATACACTTGGTTACCATCACAAGTTGGTTTGGTTTTGAATCCTCTCCATACATTTTGTTACCATTACAAGTTGATATGGGTTTGAATCCTAATTGTATGCACATGGCGTGGTTTATCACATACATATTTTGTAATTTTCAATCAGTGAATTAATTGACAATATATAATATGTTCTAGTGTGTTTGTGTTACAATTGTAACATTTTCGTAACTGCCTCTACGTTGTGCACCATTTGCTACAATCTTCGTGGCTTGCCCCTAGTTGGGATGCCCTTTGTAACACTCCCGTAACGGGCCCCTCGTTTGGACGCCAATTGTAACGTCACTAATTAGCTCGTTCCACGTTGATCCTATTTGTTACGCCACTAAGCTGTGAAGTCTATTGCTATGGGTCCAAGTTGTGCGCCTATTGCTATCTTACGTAATAGTTACTATCACTCCCCTACATTGGGCTTCACTTTTTAGATAGAAATAAATAACGTCAGATAAAGTTGATATTAGTCTATTAAATGTTAACACTGATACTTGGGTAGAAAAATTATCATGTTACACGAGCGCCGAGCACACGCCCGTCCGTGACAATGACTGACATCACAGTGGCTCCGAAATTGCACCACTCGTTTGGTATATCTCAGTTCAATAGAACTCACTAGAATGTTTGAGAACCGGAAACTGCCTTAAATTAAACATCTACATTATTCTGGGTTGTTCGAGAGCAGGAAGTTAATTTTTAAAAGACTTTAACATTGTAATTTTGACTC
>CABFOV010005191.1:8087-27199 GCA_902141375.1 Timema poppense
AAATGGTTTCCCACTCTCCTTCCCCATAAATGTGGGTAGTTACCTGTAAAGTGTTTCCTTCCTCAGCCCTATCCCATTAGAGAAATTATCATATATTCTATTCACGGCAGGAATTACTCTCTCAAAGGTCTTTTTTCCTACCAATATCCTACTATATAATAGATTTCTGGTAGGGAAAAAGGCCTTTCAGAAAACAATTCCTACGGTGAACGGACTTTATGTGAGAATAGCTTTAACAAGCAGTAAAGATGTGCCGATATAAAAAAAAAAGATGCAAATGATACTCATGATTAGCTTTATTAATTTTCAATTTCACTTATGTTTTTTAATTAATTTCACTGAGTTTTATCAAAATAATGTTTTGGTGCACTCTAATGAGTCCACTTGTCACTATCTTAAGCACACATTTAAACACATCCTACTTAGGTTAATCCATTCAATATACTTGTATGACACAAGCTTCCGAATCGGACACCATTTATTAGTTGTGTTTACTTTCTTATTAGAACAAGTTATATATTTATTTACAGGATTGTAATGAATTTTATTTTTTTATGTATAAAAAATAGTGGTCATATATTAGTGTACAGCATATATATATATATATTATGGGTAGAGACCCAAACTTTTCGCAGGAGTGGAAAATATGTTTGAAGGGGGGTTTTGACTTTTAACAGCATTTTTTTAAATTTCAGAATGTTTTTTTATACTGCGAATTTTAAGGAAATTTGATGTTTTCTGGTTTTATCGCAAATTTAAAGATTTCAAAATGAAAAATAAAAAAATCCTAATTTAATAAAAATATTTTTGCTTGTTCATAAAGTCACTTATATTTTTAAGTAATAATTATTTACAGTTAGTTAATCTTACTGTCCATGAAAATAAGTTTTAGCAACTTTGCAATTGCTATAATTAGAGTGGTTTAACTAGCTTGTGATAATGTTGACAGTCATCTTACAACACAGTTTTGACAGATAGAAGACAGTTTTGTGTGAAGAAAATATTGAAGCAATGATTGTTTTCATGTGACAAACTTTTAAGTGTAACTAAAGTTATTTAGAACACATTTACATGTAGTAAGTTATTTTTCTTATTAGATTTTAGGCCTAAATCTAAGCTGAAATACACAAAGGCTCCTAGGCCTTTCTGAAATAAAACTGTTTTAAGGTAGTTATTAAATATCTATTCTTAAAAGGATATTTATGAGGGAAATGTAAGATCTAAACACAAAATGTATTCTCTGATTAACAATTAAAAGATAATTATACACCTGAACAATTTTTTAAATCCACTTTTCAGAATTTTTATTGCCGCATTTCAAAAATTATTTTCTTACTTTGAATCACTTTTATTTACTGAAAAGCCCAGGTCTCTAATTATGGATCCTAATATAGTTTTCAAATGGTTTATTTCAAAATTGTATATCAAGTACAAGTTTCAACAAGATCAAGATCGCCTCATGCGATTCTAATAATAGTTAATACGCACCATGGCAGACACAGTAAAATCCTTGCCGTGCATGCTCTCAGTGAGCCAATCCACCTTGCGACGTGTGTTGCAGAAAATGACAGCCTGGGTGATGCTCAAGGTCTCGTACAGATCACACAAGGTGTCAAACTTCCAGTCCTCACGTTCAACAAAAACAAAGAATTGCTTGATACCTGCAACAGGACAAGTGGTGGTCTATGGGGTTAAGATTCTTTGCACAAGGTTTATAACGAAAGTGAAGTCAAGGTTAAATTTGGTTAAAAAAAACAACTGGTATTTTAATATTTTAAAGGTTGCTGGACACCTTGTCATTATAATTAAGGAGCTGGAGGTGGCACAAGAGGTAACTAGGGTAATTTATCCCCCAAATTAAAATTCATATCAAAGGGAATGATGCATTAGAACATTTAGTGAAAACAAAGTTTTTTCTTAGCCTATCAGATGAAATTAGACTTCTTTAACCATCCAAATCTATTAACTGTTAAGAGTTTAAAGTTTACTTAATAATTCGCTATAGATGAACGTGTAAATATCTTAAGACTTTTTAAACTACTAAATATTTACCACCACACATAGAATTTAAATTTTTAAGTAAGAATGTTTTAAAGGTCTAAATTTATTTCTGATAAATGGTAGATTAGTTCTGAACCGCTAGAAGTTTGGTTTTTACCTCTAGGAGTAGTTTTTAAAATAGGTTTGTCAACATCTTGGTGTTAATTGTTTTACAACATAGCATAGGACATTTGTGCGCAGATATACCATATTACACATGACAGTATATTCCATTCACGATAGGTTTTTACCTGGATGACAGTTCGAAAATCATATGTTTAGGTTTTGGGTTGCCAACACTGTAAAAGATCACAGTTGTTATAAATGTAAATATCTTTAATTACCTATTATACATTCCATTTAAAATAACGTAAACTAAAGTTTTCTCATACTATTTCATTTTTTTAAATAATTTCATTTTATCCAACCCGAAACAATATTTTAAACATAATTAAAAGTACTTATTTTTCGTTTTGAAACATTATTAATTTTGTGTGATATAGTGCGTATATCAATACCTTTTAATACAGGAATCGTATTTATTGGAAAAGAGAAAATTGTTGTCATTTTTTTTTACATACAATAAATAATTTTATGATTATTTTATCGTATTTTGAAATATTTAACTGAATAAAATATTTTCATCAACTGCGTGTCTGCATCATTGTAAAAAACTTGTTTACCGTTATGTTCAATCTCATGGTTAAAATTCGTCAGTTGCCATCTTGAAGCAATGTTCGTTAGAAGTTTTTGTGAAAGTGGTGTTAATATTTTTTTTAAAAGGGAAATAAAACTATAAATAAACTTTGTGTCCGTCCTCAAATAAATATATAAATAATATTGGCCTAAATTACTGTGGTTAACTATCACATTAATATATTACCAACTGTTTTCATTAGTCATACAAAGTGATAGATGTCAGCTGTTGGTGTAGTGATATCTTAGGGATTAATTCTAGTAACATTTTGAGCTGTCATTCAGGTAAACTTAGCTCGTGAATGAATATTAAGTATGATAGTCGTAGGACATTTTATCTCTGTGTGAAACTCAAACACCTCTCTCTCATCACCATTTCTAACACTTTACTTTAACAACTTGAAATTGTGCTACAAATAAGGCCAAAACAAAGAGTTATCACTTTCTAAAATAGCATTGGGCATGCCCAATTATTAAGGAAGCTCACCCTTTGCTCCCTCTGCTTTGGTTTGCAGGCAACAAGGAAGCGTGTATAATCCTAGCCAAGATATACAAAAGTTATTTCACCAGATGGCTTCTTACTTTCACTTTACCCAAATGAGCCTAAATTAGGGGTCTGCAACCCTTTTTATAATTTCATTCAAATTTGATACTACTCGATAACTCGAATCAAACCACAAAGGAAAAAAGAATCAATAAGGTTTTATTTAGGCCATTGCAAATCCCACAATGTAACTAAAATGTGTTGAAATATTACATGTTCCTATCTAAGCGGCCAATTTTTCTTTACCAACTTCATTTCTCTCCCCTTTGTATTTTTTGGTTTTCTTTTATGAAGTTGTGTTTTGCATTTCACTACACACTCCATCCTGATGAGTTCTGAAAGAATGAAACCTAGTCGAGGATTAGGTGGTAATGGATATATTTTATTTATAAGACAGCCATTACCTCTTTGTCCAGTTGCAGCGATGTAAAGTTTGAACTTTTTGGTCTTTTCATTGTAATAGCCATATTGTGTTCGTTCTTTTTTTTTTCCATCCACCTATCCTGTACTTTCTTCAAAATATATATATTGCAGATTACCTCAAAATACAAAAAGATTTTCTTTAAAAGTATATATTATTTATTAGCATCCAATGTCCTCTTCCTGTGTTCGTCCTTGATGGTTTGATGTTATTCCTTTTACATGTTCCTATTTAAGTGTCCTATCCCTCCCCCTCTTTTTTCTCTTTTAGGAAGTTGCATTGCGCGTTTTACACTCCTTTCTGATAGAATGAAACCTAGGTTGAGGGAATGGACGTTGAAGGTCAGTTTTCTTAAAGAGGCAGCCAAAACCTATTTGTCCAGTGGCAGCAATGTAAAATGTAAACAATATTCTTTTAATTATCAACAGCCATATATTGTTTGTTTCTTTTTATCTGTTTTCTAACCACCTATCCTTTACCTTCATGCAAATATTTATTACAAACTACCCCAAAAAGGGAAGAGATTTTCCTTGAAGAGAAAAACTAAATTTTGTAATCATCCTTTTCATTCTCAACTTATTCCCTAAAAATTACGAACCTACAACAACTTCAATCATCACTAGTTACCAGTAGAGGTCATTGCTACCCTCAAAAGGATAAATTGTGTTACTAAAAAAATGACTATGGTCATAATTCTGTAATTATTATTACAATTAAGTTTTTATGAACCCATTTTTATTTAGGCATACTGCTAGAATATACAAACATTCAAGTTTCAATAAATTGTATTTTGAAAATTTTATTTATAAAATTATTTTATGAGCTAAAATCTGAACATTCAAATAAGCAACTTGCACTAACTCTTAACTCACTAAATCACTTTTGAACTAATTCACATTAGTATTATGATATAACTCTACAAGGAAAACCTCTTTTCGCTTTATGAGGTAGTTGTATTATATTTGGAAGAAAGTACAGGAAAGGTGGATAGAAACATATCAAAGGGGGACGAACACAATATGGCCTTTACAATGAAAAGAAGAACACAGCTCACACTTTACACTGCTGCCAATGGACAAAGAGGTAATGGATGTCTCTTAAAGAGCAGTGTAAAGTGTGAACTGTGTTCTTCTTTTCATTGTAAAGGCCATATTGTATTCATCCTATTTTATGTTTCTATCCACCTTTCCCGTACCTTCTTCCAAATATAATACATTAGTATTATGTTAATTCTCCTTAGCTTCATAGGAAGTTCATTGAGAACTTCATCCTCCCCATTTGGAAAGATCATGTCTGGCATTTTTCCACATGGGTCCACCTCTATGTATATACATGAAGCTCATCAAGTTTGTAGAGTTCCTCAAGTACGATCTCAACAGCTTTAGGGACAAGAAAGAGGAAGGTGGATAGCGAGGTCAGGGGACGGTACCCCCTCCCTTGGCTGCGCCGGTGCTGTAGGGCAAATAGTAATTATGCCCCACCCCCCTTTCCTCTGATCTTTTCCTGCCATACTTAGCTCAGAAAATACAAGTAATATTTTCCAGGGATAGTTATTAACAAAATGTGTTAAAAGGACTTGAGTACCTATTAAAGTTATGTTGTATTTGAACTGAGGAGTGACAGATCTTACCTCTTAAAGCTTACATTCTACTGAGGTATTTGTGACGATTGCAGAGGTCAGAAAGGGTTCTTGAAGGAGGCCATTTTACCATAGATACCCATTTTCAAATTAAGTTGGCTCATGGTGGGTAATATTATATTCAGGACCATTTATTTTCCATGTAGAATACCATCAAGATTCTACAGTCTTATTGTACGAGAGGCCGTACCATATTTGGGCAAGTATGTCATTTTATAGGCCTCTGCAATTAGCGATATAAAGTCTTGAGATACTCACCTTCAAGAGTCAGCTCCTCTTTTTTGACCAAGATCCGGATTGGATTCCTCATGAACAAAGAAGTGACCTCTAGTACATCTGAGGGCATAGTAGCTGACAGGAGTATAACCTGAGAAACAATTATCAATGATTAACAAAACAAATCTTACCATAAAAGAGTCACAATTGATTTGAGGTCCACATATCTACAACACAAAGTGAATTCTTTTGACATTTTATTTTATAATGAAAGCATTTACTTTGAATAAACCGATCATCACAAAGTTATTATTTTTTTCCTTAAAGAGGCAGCCACTACCTCTGATCCAGTGGCAGCAGGGTTTGCTCTAGGTATGTGCAAAGCTTCAAAACCTCGACATTATAGAAACATTGTCAATAACAATATTTTTAGCTAAAATACTTAGTTTATGTTCAGTCAATGTAATTCTGAGGTGTTATATTCATTACAAATTAATAGTAAGATGAAATAACTTGAAGTAATTAATTATCATGTTGTGATAATGACTTGATTTAGTAGATTATAATGAAATATTACTGTGCATTAATACATTTTTCTAAAAGAGTTTAGTCTATAAATGTATATAGGTAACCACAAAATATTTTTTCAAGCATAAAACAATAAGCCAAAATCATCCACGCTTTGATTTGGCCTCAAATTTGAAAGTGGACTTGTCACTCCTCGGTTTATTCGTCTTGTGTGTTTCTTCCATAACTAAATAAACAAACACATTATTTTACTAATATCCTATTTCCTGTACCAATACAGTATTTCATTTATAACAAACGATTTACCTTTTTTTTTTGACATCTCATCTCATTACTCGTTTGGGTTATACTACACCCATGTACTAATTACACTAATGGGTTTGATAAAGAAGGCTTAATTGAGAGGAAATGCACCTACATTTATGAGGGAGAGTGGCAAACTAGTTAGGAAAAACCATCCTCAGTGCACCCGACTGGGGTCGAACCCAGATCTCCTTGTCTTCAACAGTCTAGTCCAACACAAGAATAGGGCGTTAAACCCTGTGGCTACCGAAAAAAATTAATTTTACTTGAAAAAATGTATTAATAATTATTATTTATGAGAAAAATCTCTGCAAAAATAAATGGTATGCATTGTCAAACCAAAAATAGCGTATAATAAAAGGCTGCCACCGATATATTTGAGAAGTCCTGTTCTTGACATTAAAAAAATCCTGTAGTAAACCTATTTTTTTTACAAAAAATATTTAACACACAAGAAATTAGGTCTTCTTCAAATGCACTGTTCACAATGTTGAGGAAATTCTTTCCAGTTGCTTTATTTCCAAGTGCATCCACTTTATTTAAATTAGTTTCTACTTTCTCGGCAGTAAAAATACCAAATTTTATAACCCTTTGCCTAATTATACATTCAACATTTTCAGGATAGATTCAACAAAAGAATTTTACAATAATTTGATTTTTACATGAACAATGACATTTCTTGTCAATGTCACCATATATAAACCTTTCACGAACTTGTTTGGTAAAACCATTACTTAATTTTAATGGTAGGTTATTTTCACACACAAAATTTGATCTATGTAGTTCTACAACAACCATATTATTACTTTGTTTGGATCCTTGTATGGTCAGTCTTTCCACGGAAAATGAGATCCTTTAGTCCTGCTTTGGCTATATTGAAATCAAAATTATATATTGTGTAAATCCTTTCCCCATATGAGTTTGTACTTCTGCATATATATAGACCTGTCTGGTGAAACTTTACATTTTTTGTTCATCTTGTGTAGTTATTAAAATACTATTTATAAACAGAGAAGAACATCCCTATATAAAATACGTGGATAATGTTTTGATCTTACTAATGTTAAACTCGATATCAAAATACCCCTAAACTTGCTTATTTCATTTACTAATATTGAAATAATCGAGTCTATGTTTAGACCAAACATGTTACCTATAGAAAGGTCCATAGTGTCCTTTCGCCACAAAAGTAGTAGTAAGTAAAAGCTAGCAAAAGTTACCAGATCTACTCTTATGTATACATTCATCAAACCACACGATCTATAAGACCATTTGTTGAGTTGTCACTTTTTGCAGTATAAACTTAAAAAAAAAAAAATTGTGTTCTATCTTTTTTGTGTTGAGCATTTTCAAATTATTAAAATAGCCGTTTGGATGTTTTGTTTTTGAGGAAGCGTCTGGGATTCTCTTTTAAGATTAAGATGGTGAACCAGACAAAATGAAGGTACAGTAGCCCATGGCTTCTTTGGTGCTGACTGACAGCTCACAGCTGACTTATGACAGTCAACATTTAGGTATATATCTAAATGTTGACCGTCAGAAGTGACAGCTGCTAAACACATGTTTTTACAGATCATTTAGTCTGGCGTAGGTATACATAATTTGGTCTGGTAACTTTTCAAAGCAGTCAGTCAGCACCAAAGAAGCCATGGGGCTATTGTAGTTGATGCCGTCATACAAACCATGTTTGGTTATGTTAACAAAATAAAAACTTTTATTATTTTGAAACTAATATTTTCTAAGCCTCTTTCTCTAAATCTAAGTTATAAAACTATTTTTTTGTTAGCCACCAGTTAAAGCATGATACAAGTGTAAATATAATACTTTTTAATTTATTTCATGTACTATAATACCTTGTTGCCACAGCCAAAAACAAAAAATATAAAAATATTTAGTAATATATTTGGTTCTGTCAATTAGTTATGAAAAAGACCTGATATCTGAGCTCAGTCAATAGCATGTCTGTCTACTCAGCTAAGAGTTCCAAGTTTGATTCCCGGCATGGCCGAAAATTTATCATGGGTGAAATGTGGGTGGATTTACCCTTTCAAAGTAATAAATTAATGGCCGAGGACTGGATGTTGTACCTGGTCTAGGCAAATGAAGCTACAACAGGCGTAGCAAGCTGATAGCAGATAATATATGGCTTGAACAAAAAACTGACCCAGAACCGGTAATGGATGTAAACCAAAGTTTTGAAAAAGACAATTGTACAGTAATTATTAGAAGAGTTTATTAACATTTTCGATTGATAAAAGCAGCACTAAGAAAATAATAGGCCTAACTGATTTTCAACAAACATATGCAATAAATATTTTCAGCTAGCTGTCAGTTACCCCCAGTGGTGAATGGACATTAATTTTTTTATTGTCCTTGCTTGGACCTACTGTGTAATCTTTTAAGGCCGAAAACCAAGAATAAATTTATAGAAATTGTAAAGTACCCTAATGGGTAAAAGTGGGAATTGCGATTCTCAATGCTGGCCTCCAATAAAAGCCTGAATATTCGTGAAAATACTCAAATATCCTTTGAATCATACTTTACTTCCATACCTCAAAAAATAAGTTCAAAAAAGAATAAAAACTTATTCAAACCCTAAATTTGTATTTGTGAATATAATCAGAGTATTATATTTAACTAGGAATAATTTTTAGCCAAATATCGAGATTAGGAAAGGTATAAAATTTGAAATAAAAAAAATACAAGACCCTAGCACATAATTAGAATGGGTTTATTTGATTTACCTGAACTTCCAAACTAAGTGTCTTAAAAACGTCATGAATTTGATCTTTAAATCCCCGAGACAGCATTTCATCAGCTTCATCCAACACAAATAATTTGATGTGATCAGTCCCTGGAAGAAAGAATAATGTGTGTTAACATAATCCACCACGCATGGACATGTTTTCACACACACTGGTAACTAAGGACAAAGACACACAGCGGAAGGGAGAGGAGAGGCGGAAAGGCACGACCAGTGGATAGATACCAATATAACAAACTCAACAACCCGATCAATCCCAGACGATTAATTTAACAAAGTGTCTTCTATTAGTATTTCTATTCTTCCATTTTACTTCTATTTCCTCTTGAGTTTAAGAATTGTAGGTAAAACAACTAGGATTCATAAAATAGTGGAGTTGACCAAACTTTAATATATATTAGGGTTGGGACAAATCCACTATTTTATAAATCCAAATCTTAAATTCACCTACAAATCCCATTTTTTTGGGTGAAATTCATAGTAAATAGAAGTAAAATAAATGCATAGAAAAAGAAACAATGTTAGCACAAGACACTCTCTAGCCCTCTATATAAATACTTTGTTAAAGTTACAAATAAAGAAGATTATATTGAAAAATTGCCAGGAAATGGGGGTAATTTGCAGTGAAATTACAGGACTAGTTAGTTTAAGTTATTAGGAAAGAAGATATGCCTATATTCCATTCACGGTAGGAATTGCTCTCAGAAAGGTCTTTTTTCCTATCAATATCCTACTATATAGTAGATTTATGGTAGGGAAAAAGGCCTTTCAGAAGTAAATTCCCACGGTGAATGGAATATAGTTGGTTATTGAGAAGAGGGGGAGTAGGGGGAGGGGAGCGAGAGAGAAAAGTTTGAATCACACTGTAATTTACTAGTTTAATCATTATTATATTTCATATTTCTAGTAAACAACTTCTTCCAAGATATTTTTTGAAATCTAAAATAGATGAACCTTGACTTTCTGTGTATATTATTAGTACCAACAATTAGTGCCAAAACCTTCTGGATTAGTTAATTAATGCATTCTACTGGCGTATATTTTTACTACTATAAGGGAGGAAGTGGATTTTATTACTCCTGTGAAAATTTAGTTGCATTATGTTGATCTTTGGCGAGATAGTTTAGGCGTGTGTATTACACTCAGAAGTAATAAAATGGCAGACCATAATGAATAAGGGGCGAGTCATAGCCAAGGAATTAGGTTTAGTTACGACGCCAATTTTAAGATAGTAAAATATGCAGAAACAACGAGCAATAGGTAAGTGGGCAGAAAATATGACATTGATGAGAAGAATATACGTAGTTTGAGATTAAAAAAACACTTCAGAACGCCATATCAACACGCAAAGCCTTTAGAGGGCCAAAGCATGGCCAGAGTCCTGAAATTGATGCATGTTTTCTTTCGTTTGTAAAAGAAGATAGAAAAAATGGATATCCCATCAGCAGCTAAGTTATTCGATTGAAGGCCCAAGAAATTGCGGGGAAGCTTAAGTTGCCTCAATGAGAATTTAAGGCCAGTATTGGGTGATGCCGTAAATTTATGTGCTGAAAGTGATCTGGTACTTAGGCGAAGAACATCTTTAGCGCAAAAGTTACCATCTGACTATGTAAAGAAGGTAGTGACATATTAATGTTATGTGAATGACCTCCGTAAATAGCACGACTATCTATTTAGTCAGATTGGAAATATCGATGAGATTCCTGTATATTTTGACATGAGTAGTATCACAAGCGTGGGAGAAAAAGGTCCAAATCTGTCATTGTGAGGACCACGGGTAACAAAAAAAATTTGCGAATTATAGCAATATTAGCTGTAACAGCTGATGGTCAGAAGTTACCACCATATTTTATTTTGAAACAAAAACTCCTGATTAAAGAAACTCTGCCCAAAAGAATGATCTTAGACATAAGAAACATAAATTTAAGGACTTTTTAAAGACTAAAACTTTTATTTCTCGTACTGCCAAAAGCTAAACATATCAATAATAAAATTATAAACCATATCAAATTTTAAATAGATGGAAAACAACTTTTCACTAAATTTAATTAACAGATAGGGTTATAAAAATAGTAATTTAACTTTATTGTCACTTACTTCACTCTCCTTGGTTTATTGGTTAGTACAGTAATTCTAGGTTCAGTATATATTGTAGTATGGCTACGTGGCTGTATGTAGTAAAAAATCTTAAAAAGAATTATTGCTAATGACAGTTTTAAAGCAACTTATAAAATAATTGAGATTTTTAAATATAGGAAGTTAAAGAAAACATTTTATTGACAGGAGCGATAGGATAATACATTTGTCAGAGATGTTACTGTATCCCATTACCCCTATAAAGATCCCATCCTATGGACGCGACTATCTCTGAGCTGATGACGCGATAGCAAATAAACAAAAGCGGGAAGAGCAGCAGAGAATAAAGTAAAAAGGAAACAACAGCTAACGTGAAAAGACACACTAAATTCCAGGTCTTTTAAGGACCGTATGAACCCTGACTAAACTGAATAAAAGACTCTTATAATGAATGGATTATAAGAAATAACGTTAACATTTAATTGTCGTTTGTATTTTCTATTATTCTAAAGTTATATTTAATTTAAGGTTCAAATTAGAGATTTGAAGGTAAAGTGGAGATTTGGATTAATAAAATATCAGATTTGACCCAACTCAACTTAAATATAAGTACATTTTAACTAGATTTTGTGGGTGACAAAAAATCCATTGTGTTAATTTTAATAAATACCTTTACAAAAAAGCATCAAAATATTTTAACTAACCTGAATTAATAACGTGTGAGCCACAATCTTGCCCATATGAATATCAAAAAACATTTCTCAACTGAGCCAGTGTGCTCGGTTACCTCATACGTTTTAGTTTCTAAATCTCATACCAAAGGTGCTGTTCTACTACCCAAAAATATTTGTTTTTCCAACTTAGCCAATCTGGTAAAATTAAAAAGAAAATTGATGCCATTCCACATAATGAGATTAACATAATATGTGTGGTAAAGGAATATTTTGTAAATAATTTGATATAAAAACACTATTTTGTCATTATTTTGCTACACAGCCATGTTTTCCTGACGAGATTTCTTCAGGGATAATTATTAGCATCAATTGTATGTAATGTGGTTATGTTTATGATGGCGCTCTGATAGGTTTACTTGGTAGCCAATTGTAAGATAAAAGCAACTTAAGTTGGTACGCGCCTTCGTAATCGAAAATAAGGTTAATTTAACTTTATTAAATTAATAACATTGTTATTGAACATTAAATAAAAACTGACATTGATGGACTGTTCTTGATTTAATATGAATCAATATTAGTTAAAAAAAGCCAGTAAATTATAATTACTTACTCGAGTTTCGAAAAAGTTTGTTTTCCTTAAGCGCAGGATTTTGCAGAGGCCTAAAGTTGGGTTTGTGTAGGTATAATATACCCCGATTTTGTTTGGAATAACGGAGAAAATTCATTCAAACATGTTTCTTTGTGGCCAACAATGATAATATTTCACGATAGTGTGTGTTATTCTACAGATATTGATAATACATATCAAAAGTATTATGTTTTAATGTATAAATATATTAAAATGGTTTCAGTCACTTTAGTAACTAGCTTATATTGTTCTTCATACTAAACTTTCACAAATCAACCCTGTTGTGAATTGTGAAACCAACTTACTGAGGGCTCGCCTACTGATCATGTCATACACTCGTCCTGGCGTCCCCACCACCACGTGAATACCCATCTCCAGTTTGCGCATGTCTTCACGCACATTAGTACCACCAATGCAAGCGTGGCACTGAGCATTCATGAAATCTCCCAATGCAATCACCACCTTTTGGATCTGGAAGGCAGAAAAATAAACGATTTCTTTATTAATACTACCTACCTCAACTTGTAAAGATGGTGGTTTAGAGGAAGTCCATCCACATTATTTGGACGATTTAAGGCCAGCACCTTTTCTTACACCTAGCTCTTTATTGCGAGGGGATAGAAAAACCTCTCTCTCTCTATCTATCTATATATTTTACAAGTGGGGGTGCTTCAGTGATTTTAATTCTAATATAGTCACGGCAATCTGGTCAAATGAGAGATTGACGCCTTAGACCAGCAGTGCCACTAGACATATCTATAGGAAATATTTAATAACGATGACAACTGTGAGAGTCTGGCCTAGCCTTAAAATAATTATGTTTTTAAAACACCCTTTACAAGTATTTTTATTAAAGCAATATATTAGAAGGATAATAGCATGCACAACACATTTTGCCATGAGCAGGGACTTTATTCAAGGTTCTATCACTATGCTGCAATATATCATCAAATATTCTCTGAAAGTCTCTATTTAAAGGCTCTAATTGTTGATTGATGGTTTGAATAATAGTCTAGTGTTCTTTTAGCAAACCATAGTAAACAAATTATTGGTTTAAAGTTTTTTTCCCCTTATCCTGCCTTTTGGATCTTCTGAAACTTATCAACATGATTACAATTGGTAATAAATAAATAAAATGAGATAGAACATTAAGAAAATGGTAGAGAACAATTTCGATGCTATTATTACCAATTGTTTTTGCTCAATGCACTTTATTTCATACAACATGATTACAAAAAATGTCATATCATTTAAAAAGTATAGAAGTCTTTATTTGATATTACAATTAAATGATACATAAAAAGGGAGCAAACAGAATAGAGCTTTTACAGTGGAAAGAAGAATACCCAACCACAATTCATTCCTGTCCTTGGACAAAAAAAATAAAATAATAATGGCCGGCTATTGAATAAAATCAATCAATTTGGTGTTAATGATTGAATTTATTCAAGAGGCAGCTATTACCTCTTTGTCCAGTAGTGGAACACAAAAAGTGAAAAGAGGTTTTCCTTAAAGAAATAAATACAATAAGTTCTAAACATACATATTTATAGATGCACAGTTGCAGTACTCAGTTTTATGACTGGAAGTGCTATCTATCAAGCACCCCTTTAGAAATAATAAATGGTGTTCGTAGTGAGCCAACACACAGCTTTTGGTGTCATCGCCATTTTGCTCGTTCCTGACTTGAGCGCATGTAATTTCCTTAACATTTCTTTTAACGCACTCAGGTGATTGATAAGTGCTACTCACTGGAGTTACAGCAAAACAGGGAATTTAACAAATCTGTGTTATTTCAGTGAAATATATTGTTTCATTACTCATAGTTCTATGAATGTCCTACATCTGTCAGATCCAAATGCCTCTAGATGTGTTTCTATTAGAGATGGGTCGAATCCATTATTTC
The DNA here is from genome assembly GCA_902141375.1 of Timema poppense. Lineage (NCBI taxonomy): Eukaryota > Metazoa > Arthropoda > Insecta > Phasmatodea > Timematidae > Timema > Timema poppense. The sequence goes on from CABFOV010005191.1 coordinate 22,523, forward strand.
TCAAATCCAAATCCTACAAATCGTTATAAATTTTAATGATTTACAAATAGACCTACATTACACAATATAGGCTTAAACTGTGAATAAGATTTATTTCAATCATACTTTCAATTTTAATTAACCCCAACCACCCCTCACAAAATACAGGTTAAAACCCAGCCAAATTAAACAATTTACCATTGGAAATAGTGAACTCAATAATGCCTAAGTATGTTTTATTATTATTTTCTTATATATCCATTATCTAAACTCACGTAGAAAACAAGAAATATATCCGGTTCTTGCGATATATCAATTTCTGAGAATACATTCTATTTAAAATACCAACATATTTTCGACTACAGTATGTTCATTTCCATTTTATGAGGCAGGACTACATTTAAATATTTCTACAATTACTTCAACAACATATTTAAAAATAATAATAAACTTTTAAGTTAAAATCAATTTAAAAACAAATAATGAATTGGCAAGTCATTATTTGATTCTTAAAACTCGAGAGTGCTTACTAAGTGATCAGATTACCTGAATTGATTTTAAACAAACAATCAATATATGATGCATGCATGCATGTGTAGGCCATTTATCTCTCTTTGACTGTTGACAGTATTTATTTTTCATGAAACCCAACAAAATGTCTAACTTAAGGATCGTACGCAATAAAATGGGGTTCTTTGCATAGATGTAGATAATTAAAACCAGTTGGGTAGTAGGAATTAATAGTGTCTATTTTAATCATCACTCGGGCGAGTAAACGTAATATTCGTTATGGCGGCTGACTTTGTATCGTGTGTAATGTGTTCTTATTTCTGTTAAAAAAAAAAGCAGTAATTTGTTTTATTTATTTCGAGTTTATTTGTAATTCTAGTTTTGAATTTCAGTTTTTGAAGAGTTTTAATGTATTCATTGAAATATTTACAAGATTGTTCGTGAGGCGAAAGTTTTATAAGTGAGCATGTGCTGAAACGGCTGAGCCAAGTTTCCCATACAGGGGGGAGGGTAGGGTACTAGGCACTTCGAGTTATTTGATTTTATCAGTGAATCTGGAATAAATAAAGGTATTGTATGTCAAGTGAAGTTTCTTTTGAAATGATTTGACTCAGAACTAACGGATATTCTCAAGCGAGGTTGGATGCTTTTCTTTACCACCACATCTCACTACTTGTTCAAGTTACACGTATTTATGATGATACTTTAATGAAGTAGGGATGAAAAAGGAAGAGTTTAAGAGAAAACCTACCAACAATTGCGTGAAACGAGTGGTAAGCCATTTAAGAAAAATTACGATCAGTAGACCTAGCTGGGATTCGAATCCTCATTCTCTCTAAAAATCAGCAAGCCAGCATAACTAGACAGTGACATTAGTTACATCAGAAGACGTTTCTTGTTAAGGTAGTTGAATGCAGACTAAGAGTCTTACATGATACTTTGTTAAATCCTTCAAAGAGATCCAGGTTTGGAGTGGAATTTTAAAAACTTAATGAGCCAAAACCAGGATATTGTTGGAGGTTTTCTGTCTAACCAGTGAACTATGTTGACCAGTGAAATTGTTGTCATGAACCAGACCGAGCCCTCTTTGAAAACAGGGATGTCATTCCTCCTAACAAGTGGTACCTTCTTCTACATTATTCTGGTTGTCAGTGGATAAGACTAACACTGTAGAAACTGTTTGTAGAACAGAAAAACATGTCTACGACTGTTGTTGAAAAAACTGTCTGCAGAAGAAGTATTTCATTAAAGTCCCAAAATTTTCTTGTGTCTCAAATGACAAAATAAGAAATATGTCTTTTAATGACAAAATTAAATTTCCGATTTGAAAATGGGTGGCTTCGCCCCATCTTTAATACACATGCGTACACACACACATTACATTTTTTAAATGAACTATACCATCGTCAACCTCAGTGGTCTTGTGGTAAGATGCTCGCCTCAGGACCCGATGTTTGTGGGTTCAAACCCAACAGAGTCAGATGACTTTTTGTTGAACGAGGAAAAACCATAGCTCAACATCCTTTGAATGAGAGGAAGTAAAGCCGTTGATTCCCTCTGGCATTTAAAAGAACCCTGGAAGGTATGTGAAAATACCTCTACTGGTAAAATCGGTAGGTCATTTCACCTCACTCGAACTTTAGAGGTACAAGTAATCAGCCTTGGTGGCGCAACTTCAAATAATGATTACATCCAGGGAGTTAACTCTACCACATAAACTATTATCCCCACCACCCCATGACAGTCAATACTTTCCACAAGTTATATTTTTGATAGTGAATTTGTTTAATAAATATATATAGTAATAAAAATAAAGAATCGTCAATGAAAAATGACCAATGAATATTTTGTTGATAAAAATTACTTGGAAATAAAGATAATTGCAGTTACCTAACATTGTTAAAAAATAAGACGATAAAACCCCCTTTTTTAGAATATAGACAAAAGTTAAAATTCATCCAACCCCAAAAAATTTCAATTTTTGCATTTCATGTTCTAACACTTTTGCCTCTTCCTATGCTTTCTGCCAAACTGTTCTTTTCACCTTTTATCTTCTTATCTCTTAAGATGCTGTTTTCATATTTTGACTCAAGTCTATGTCAATCTATATCTTCTTTTCAAGTGCTTCTTTCCTTACAGAATGAATCACTTTCCTTACAGAATGAATCATTTTTGAAATTGTCATATTTAGAAGTCCCCTGGCTGTAGTGACTGCATCATAAGTTACACATTGAGCAATAAGGCTGTCCTCATGTAGGTTTTCGACCAGGCATTCTTTATTCACAGAAAAACTCCAATCACAGCTGCATTTCTATGGAAGAGAACATTAATGTTTTTAGTGAAATATTGTAGTTCCTGAGATGCATTTACTTTAGAAAAAATATTCATGAAGGTCACCACTTGAAGTGAATTGTTTAAGGTAGTCAATAACTTCTTGCTTTGATACAAAAGTCCAAGTAGTCTCTTTTTACAGCATCAGCTTGCACGCTAGATAGTTGTTTCTTGTCTAGTAGGACTTCTAATGCAGAGGTTATCCTATAGGTCCTAACAGGTGGATTGAACTAGAGAGATCAACTAGGAATTTTTGACATTCTCCTCTGAACTGAATATCTTGTGTCTTTAATTCCTTTCAAAGGGGTTGATGGTGCCGACCCAATATCTACAGTAGGGAGTGATTTAATGTTTGATTGTTTCTTTAAATCAACGGCTAATTTTTTTTGGGAGAATTTGCTGAATTCATCATATAACATTTTACAATCCTGTTCATCAAGTGCTCAAATACTTTATTTAGATCTTCAAACATAAATGGCAATAGAGGTTGATTGCCCCGATATGCGGTGAGAAATTGCTCCAACTCAAGTGAAACTGACAGCATGAATCCCAACTTTGATGTCAGGAGTTTATCCTTAGCAAAATTATCAGAATTTGGGGGATGTTTGTTAGAATAAAAATACTGTTTTAAATACGGCAGCATTGACATTGCTCTCTTTAACACCATTGAGCTTTCTACCCATCTAAAAGAACAAAACTTCATCGGGAACAGAGATGATCCTGTTATTTTATTGCAATTATTGTTATCTTTTTGGAAAATCTTTAAATAAATTAAATAGTGAGCGCAAAAACTGGTTAATAGTCCAACTAGAGTTAGCATGTGCTATTATGTAAGCACCATGGACAATGTGTAAAGAACAAGTTCCAAATTTCAGTAATTCAGGATCTCGTGGAGAATATCCCTTAAGTAACTTTTGAGATAAATTAAAAATTTAAGTTTTACTTTTAGTCCATCCATGGAAACTTGAAGCATTTTTTTAAGATCCAAGATAAAGTTAATTAATATATCTTGAGGTGTTGCATGACATAAAAAGCAAGATGTTAAATATATTTTATGAATTTCATTTTCCCTCCAAAAGTGAACAACATCCATAATGGTTTTCTGAGCCACAGTATTTATCCTCTCATCAAATGAAATACAATAAAATGAACACTGCTCAACCACATTCGCAAGCTTGCTTTTGAAAAAAGGACCTAGTCCATACACGATGACATATTCAAGTTTATCTTTATGCATTTGAAATGTATGGGCAATATCACTATAGGAAAACATTACTTTAAAAAGATCACTACAAGCAGAAAAACCTCTAGAAGAAGAATGTGCCATTACTTGATTAATAGCTCACAATATTTCAGCACGAGAAACTTGATTTTTGACAAGGAAGCTCTGAATAGAACTGTGTCTAGTTTCAGGATTCATAACTACTTCATGGTCATTAGCACTAAAATGTACATCTTCATGTAGGCCTAAAGATGAAATGAAATTTTGATCGTAGGAACCAAGTCCAATATTTTTTTGCTCCCACTAGCACCTTTCTCTCTGTCAACATGCTTCTTTCCCTTGGAATGAGATCAGATTGAAGATATTCCCATGTTACTTATATCAATGTTAGTCTTACACAAAGAACAATGGCCTTTACTTTTATCACAATCCACTTTTTGTAACCAAAGCCAATCTTTAAACACTGCATTGTCCAACCAATCATCTTTAAAAGAGATTTACTTATTTCTTCTTAAATACAAAGGTCACAAGATAAACAAGTGGGATCTGCAGAATACTAAAACCAGGTCAAGCTTAGGAACAGTAGTTTTTCTTTTGGTTGGATAGGGGTTGGGGGAAAGAGTGAAAAAAAAGGG
>CABFOV010005191.1:34001-44866 GCA_902141375.1 Timema poppense
TATATATATATATAAAAAGGACAAGTATTTTCTCTTTTCCAAGTAAATGCAATGCCTGAATTAAAATGTATTATTGTATATAAACTTTAAAATATTTTTGTTTTTCAATATCGTCATAAAATTGTAAAATATCTAAGAGGACCCAATGATGAGGCAAATGGAAAAAAACAAACTTTTGCGCAAAGTGTCAAAAACTAATGTTAAGGCTAACAAAAATACTAGTGTTGAGGTATCTGGTAACAATTTTTTTTAAATCTAAAGCTGATCCAAAGCTAAAACATAAATCAACATTTGGATTGTTTGGGGCTCATAAATAAAATATAAAAAGCTAATTTTGGACATAGTTTCACTAAAGATAACAAACAAATATATGTCTAGAGTCAATAAGCTGGCTACCACAAAGTTAGATTCAGTTAGCAGCCCAACCCCCTTTTGACGCAATCCTAACTCACAAAGAGCTTAACAATGGCTGCTGTCTGCACATTTGGAAGTGCTTTGCCAAGCATTGACACTAGCAAACTCCTGTGTTGATGGACTACCTGGCTCAAAGAACGCAGCAAAACATCCATAAGGCTGAGGATCTGGTGTATACCTTGTTTGTAGCTAAGCCCCGGCTCTAAATTACGTTGCCTTGGTGTGTCTTTAGACACGTTTCTTGAAAATATTTACTTTTTTAAAAAACAGTGGTTAAAACTAAATAATTAGTTTCACTTTATTGGTAATTGTAAACAAACATGGAAAAGGTGCCAAGGATATCCTACTTGACATAATGATTAAAATCACTCACCTGATTGAGCCTGAGCAATCACATCATGTGTCTTGACACAAGGCATGATAGCTCGCTGCTGAATGGCAGATGGCTTCTCAAAACCATACGCGTATATGCCTCTCAACAGCTCCTCTTTTAGATGCATGTCATCAAAATTATCTACAACCTGAAAAAGTTCAAGATGACCATATTTAGCTAGCATGCAAGAATAAATAAAATACGTTCAAGGTTGGACAGTTTAATGAATTGTATTTAAACTGAAAATGGTACAATGTCATCGGGGTTGGAGAAGGGAAAATAGGTTTCTAAGTCAACGTTTGATGCTGTGTGTTGACAAATCAAATGTTAACAGAAAGTGCCCAAAATGGATGTAGATTCTTAACCCTTTGAGTGCCAACATCGCTCAGAGCGATGCACAAAATATCTGCTAAAATTGCCAGCGTCGCTCACAATGATCCCATATTTTCGAGCTCTTAGTTCAGTATTAAGTTGACAGATAGGATAGATTTTATTCCCACTGCATTCTTGTATGTTCAAGCTACTTTTATTTGTCTTTGCACTTAGGAGTTTCGATATCGAACACGAAAATTATTTTCTAACTCTGCTAGTTTTATCTTTGGACTTGCTTATAAATATGGCTACTAAGAGGAAAGCTGTAATTTATTGATAGCTCAAGCGAGAGTGATCAGTTTGTTAGTGATTCTGAATCTATGAATAATGAAACTGAATAGGAATTATATTATAGTGAAAGTGAAAAATCGGAACAAGTAGGAGTGGTAGTTGACGTTGATAACAGGAGTGTGAATACTAGCGATTCCTATTAGGATTAAATAAATCTTGAAGATCAGAATAATCCACCCCAACCTCTACATATTTATCCAGAAGTACCAGGTGTTAAGTCTCCTCCCCCTCCAAGCCAATTATTTATTATAGACTTTATTTAATTATAACCCTGCTAAAGTTGATGGTCACTGAAGCAACTGCTAGGCATAGCCCAATTTTAGCATAAAATCTCAAGTTATTTTTTTTATAAATTTTGTTATTTACTCAGTTTTTTATGTTCTTTTCAGTGATTTATTCTATTTCAAGCTATTTAAATTTTCAATGCTTAAAAATTAATGTTAAGTAAAACAGTATTTTTTTTATTATATTTAAAAATTAAAAAAGTATATGTCTAATTATATCATCGGATTGGCAAGCATGTTAGCTAGTTTATGTAAATATTTGAGTGGAAAAAGTTCAAAGATTAATGAATTATTAAAATTTAAACAAAATCCTGTATTTTTCAGCAAAATAGCTTGACACTTTTAGTACATTTTTTTGTCATTTCTCTTGGCACTCTAAGGGTAAGACCCGCTTTGGTGGCCGCATGGTCTAAGGCACTACTCTTGCAGTAGACTAAACTGCTGATGACGGGGCGATTGAGTTCCGGGACCGAGGATTGAACCCCAGCCGCCAGCATAGAAGTCTGACTCCTTACCCCTGGACCACCAGGTCACCTACTTATTAGTACATATAACACAAAAGGAGTAATTCATGCTGTAAAAATTATATGAACAAATGATTTAATTAATTAGTTCCAATATAGCGCAGGAAATAGTAAACAATAAGACCCGGCATATTTACCTACCCTAAAGTAAAAATTGTCATTAATATTTCAACATACTTATACTTACTAACCAGTAGTTAATTTATTATCTACAGCTTCTCACCTCTTCCCAGTTAGATTCGATGATTCCATCAGGCTCCATGCCTGGGGGGCCATCATACGATGATTCCTTTTCACTTGGACCATTTTTAGACTCGCCCCCAGTCCAATCTTCATTTCTATAAAAACAAATCACATATTTAATTTATTTTAAAGCGTGTTATATAACTTTCTAAGCCTTTCACCGAACATATTGGTACTACGCAAGTAATCTTAGTTCTTGGGAGCAGATCTAGCACACATTAACATTCAGTGATAAATATGAACCATATTCAAAACCTCTACACAGTTGAATCAATCTTACTCTCTTCATAGTGAAAACTCTCAATTCACTAATTCTCCAACAATGTGGATTTATATAATTCTCGGCACAGCTTTATTATCAGAGCTGGTATATTTTAAAATTATTATTTGTTAGATTTCAAAATAGAAAATATCCAATCCATCAGATTGTTTAGTTAAATAGCTCACTATTTAAATATTTGTTTAAAAAAATGGTCTCAAACTCAACTAATTTTCCTTTACCAATAATGATTTTGAATTTATTCCCCCAGCATTCATTAATCCATGTGAAATACCTCAGCTTTCTAGGTTTGTGCGTAACCCTAATTTCATACACACCAGAGTCAATGAATATGTGAAAGTAGTATGCAAACTATAACCTTATTTTGGTTGAAGAATAATAGAAAAAATTCAAACATATTTCTTTACAGCCACTATCTATAACATTCTACTATATTAATTATGCTATTTTATAAGTATTGATATCATCTATCAAAAGGACAGCTGCAGATCACATGATTTGATGTACAATAGTAAGTTTAGAATACACATCTAAATCTTAAAGTCCTATTTGTCCTTCTTTCCTATACCTATCCTACTAGTTGGTCCGCTCAGGATATATTACGCCCCTGGTATCCTGCTAAAAGATGTAATGTTAATTCAAGATGTGTATCTAGGTCCCGAGCTACATGCTAGGAATTGGGATAAGTGTAAAAAAATAAACAAATAAAAAAATGGTTTGACTTGATGTAGCCTTAAAATATATTAAAATTGTTTTAGTAGCTTTAGCAACTTTTACTGGTCTTCTTAACAAATATCATACTGTAGATTAACCTATATAAGTGAAAGATAGAAGTTGATTTCATAACATATAGACAGACCTTATAGTGTAAACTTTAATGTTCAATTTTTTTTTTAATTTTCTGATTGATCTATGCTAAGTATTGTTTGAAATTAGATATATTTTTTTAAGGGTAAACCGTCCAAAACTCAAGCTATTATCTATCCTTTCACTAATATTTTGATGACTAGTACAATTGTTCATAAGGGCATTCATATTAATGTGACAGTTTTGCTGAATGAACCTGTCAAGATGATTTATCTCTATAATATAACTGGATGGACATCTGTAACTTAAATTTTTGAGCTGTCGTCTGCATACCTTGTGTAATAGAGAAGAAAACTTTCAGGTATCTCTTTCACGCTTATACCCATACAAGGCAAAGTGGCATTTTGACATCATTCAATAATTTAATAGAATATATGAGATACGTCATTGTGTGATTAGTTAAATGAAATAAATGTATTAGTAAAAGCTTTGAAGAACATAACAAATTTCGAAACTGGTGATTTTTTCCTTTAAATAAGTTGATGTAGGCCAATATATACAATGATTTTTGAAGGAAGCTTGTTTGGAAGGCTTTATCTCATCCCAGAATCTCACCCCATAGTAGTCTTTAGGTAGGATAAAATACCTTCCAGAAAGGAATTTCTACTTTAATTCAAAATGGCCGTTGATCCTACCAAAATACATGATAGTAGTATGGTATGAAATAAAGCCTTAGATTGAGATTTCTACTAAAATCAGGGTTTAGTAGATACCGTACGTCCTACAAACCTATAAACTAAATTATTGTTTGAATGCAAGACTTCTACACAAAGTAGGTCATTCAAACAAATGTAATATATCTAATTATTCTTGCAAATAGAACTTGGTACATGGCAAATAGCTCCCACATGATTAAGCTTGTAAATGACCCTATTAGAAGGCAAGGACACAGCATAAGGACATTTCTTTCCACGCAATTTCCCACCAAGCGGCAAAGCAAAAAATTACGTTAATTCAGCCACTTTGGTCTTGGGGTAAAGTGCTAGACTCAAGACCTGATGTTCGCTGGTTCAAAACCAGCCAGGTTTAATGGATTTTTCTTAACGATAAAAATCTGCAGTACAACCTCCTTCTGAAGGGAAATAAAGCTGCTGATCTAGTGTTGATTGTGGCATGTAAAAGAAACCCTGGAAGAAATGTGAAAATACTTTTCATAGCAAATTTGGTAGGAGCCTATGCCCTTTTGCTCTCGCTCATAGAAATTATTGTGTGCTGATATCAGTCGATTTAGAAAGCACACATTAAATACCTCATATGGTACATGAATTAAAAAATGATGTGTTGTCTTTTGGCATATCGATGGCCATACCCAAATTGAGTCCGCCAGTGTGTTCAATAACAAATTTTCTTTTTCATATCCTTAAACTTCATCTTCTCTCCTTGTCTAAGGACAAGTTGTATTTGTCGTCTTCCTGACCCCCTTCCACTTTGTCTTTATGGCATTAATCAATCTAAAAAATGTCTTCTAACAACGTAACCCATCCAGTTGGCCTTTGTTCTTGCAATCACCTTGAGAATGGTTTTATTCTTATTTAGTCTTCTTAGAACTTCATTACACTCAATCTGTCCCTGGATCCTCTATACTCTCCTTCAGCACCTTATTTGAAATCTTTCCGAATATATATTTTCCTTTTCCTGAAGGGTCTATTTTTAAACATCATACAAAGCGATGGTCCTCTTGTTGAAAAGAGCCTTGGACATGTGAAATATCGGACAATACGTGATACAATGGAAGGCAGATAAAAGTGTTATCTCTCTATCTCTCACTCAGGCTGTGAAGAGGTTGTGGAAATGTTAAATGTGTTCACTTTAAATGATGAACATTTCAAATCAATGTGTTTAACACCAAACACAATACATCATACATTTCAATGTCACTGAGCTTATTCAAGATTTTTACCAACATAATTAAATAATCACTCTGCACTATTAATAAAACTTATTTTATTAGAATTTCAAAAACTAATTCATTAACACACAAACATTTAAAAAAGTGTATTTTTGTAGGGCGTCTACATGATTTATAGTTTTGAAAATCCAGTGTATTAAAAAAATCCAGTATATATGAAAGGTACTCAGAGACAAACAATCCCTATTTCAAAATAATAAAATAATAGAAGATTAGAGGAGGCCTCAGTGGTCTTGGGGTAAGATGCTCGCCTCAGGACCCGATGTTTGTGGGTTCAAACCCAACAGAGTCCGATGACTTTTTGTTGAGCGAGGAAAAACCATAGCTCAACATCCTTTGAACGAGAGGAAGTAAAGCTGTAGGTTCCCTGTGGCATTTAAAAGAACCCTGAAAGGTATGTGAAAATACCTCTCCTGGTAAAAACGATAAGTAATTTCACCTCACTCGTAGAACTTTAGAGGTACAAGTAATCAGCCTTGGTGGCACAACTTCAAATAATGATTACACAGCTAGGGAGTTTACACTACCACAAAAACTATTATCCCCACCACCCCTTGACAGTCAATACTTTCCACAAGTTATATTTTTGATAATGAATTTTGTAAATAGATAGTAATAAAGATACACAATATTCAATGAAAAATAACCAATGAATATTTTGTTGATAAAAATTACTTGGAAATAAAGATAATTGCAGTTACCTAACATTGTTAAAAAATAAGCCGATAAAACCCGTTTTTTTATTAGAATAGAGACAAAAGTTAAAATTCATCCGACCACCAAAATTTTCAATTTTTGCATTTCATGTTCTAACACTTCTGCCTCTTCCTTTGTGCTTTCTGCCAAACTGTTCTTTTCACCTTTTATCTTCTTATCTCTTAAGATGCTGTTTTCATATTTTGACTCAAGCCTACTTCAATCTTTTTCTTCTTTTCAAGTGCTTCTTTCCTTACAGCATGAATAATTTTTGAAATTGTCATATTTAGAAGTCCCCTGGCTGTAGTGACTGCATCATAAGTTACACATTGAGCAATAAGGCTGTCCTCATGTAGGTTTTCGACCAGGCATTCTTTATTCACAGAAAAACTCCAATCACAGCTGCATTTCTATGGAAGAGAACATTAATGTTTTTAGTGAAATATTGTAGTTCCTGAGATGCATTTACTTTAGAAAAAATATTCATGAAGGTCACCACTTGAAGTGAATTGTTTAAGGTAGTCAATAACTTCTTGCTTTGATACAAACTCCAAGTAGTCTCTTTTTACAGCATCAGCTTGCACGCTAGATAGTTGTTTCTTGTCTAGTAGGACTTCTAATGCTGAGGTTATACTATAGGTCCTAACAGGTGGATTGAGCATGACTGCAAGAGAGAGAGAGAGAGAGAGCTAGCACCCTTGACAATTTTGTAGGAGAGAAGAAACTTTTNAGAGAGAGAGAGAGCTAGCACCCTTGACAATTTTGTAGGAGAGAAGAAACTTTTGTAAAAGTTTGTTGCAAAGATCAACTATACTATTTCATTTTTTTAAATAATTTCTTTTTATCCAACTCGAAACAATATTTTAAACATAATTAAAACTCCTTATTCGCCGTTTTGTAATTTTATCTATAATGTGTAATATTGTGCATACATTAATACCTTTTAATACAGGCATCGTATTTACTTGGTAAAGAGAGAATTGTTGTCTTTTTTTTTACATACAATAAATGATTTTATGATTATTTTATCTTATTTTGAAATATTTAAATGAATAAAATATTTTCATCAACTGCGTGTCTGCACCATTGTAAAAAACTTGTTTACCGCCCTGTTCAACCATATAGTTTAAATTCGTCAGTCGCCATTTTGAAGCTATGTTCGATAGAAGTTCTTGGAAAGTGGTGTGAATATTTTTATTTTAAAGTGGAATAAAACGATAAATAAACTGTTTCCGTCCTCAAATAAATATTTAAATAATATTGGCCTAAATTACTGTGGTTAAAACTATCACATTAATATATTACCATCTGTTTTCATTACAGTCATCGAAAGTGATAGATGTCAACTGTTGGTGTAGTGATATATTAGTGATTACTTCTGGTAACATTTTGAGCTGTGATTCAGGTAAAGTTAGGCCTTGAATGAATTATATCTCCATAGCAATGGATCCTTTCATTTAGATGTGTGCACACGTATTTACTTTGCTGTAAGTGGTAATCCTTAGCAGTTTATAAAGAATGGTCCTGAGAAAATTAAAACTTGACTCAACTACTACAGAGTGGTAAGAACTTAAGGATCAGGACTCCTTAGTCAGTGCAATCTGTTAGTGTGGAGTCAATCCCTTACGGTCCACTACACACCCCACAGACACAGACCGAAGCTGCTAGTAACACATATTTACCAATAAATAGTTTGTTCCCCTTTCAATATTTATTTTACCAAATTATGTTTGTTTAGATACTTAACTATAGCTCATATAAGGTAGGAGTGTAGGTGAGTGACAGCAAGCAGAAAGTTATTTATGGCAAACATTTGCTGAAAGTACCTAACTTCTAGCTATTTGGAAATAATTATTATTTGCTTACTAATACTATATCAATAAAAAGCGCAATCAATCACTTCTAATAATACTTTCACCTAATGTTTGCAGTAAATAACCTTGTTTTTGTAAAACTCCTTTCCCAAGATGAGGAGTGTATTTTGAAAATTAACTTATGTCTATAAAGCCTACATTTTGTTAGAACCAAAATAAACAGGAAATTTACAAAATTAACTATATATAAAAATATTTAATCAATGTGCTGAGAAAAATGTAATACATATATTTCTTTAACACAAATGTTATTAGCAGCTTAATCTAAGTGTAAAGATAGAAAGTCTAGTTTTAAAGGATACTAGCCTCCATTTGTGTGGAGATAGGGAAACTATAGTAATGTAAAGAGCCCCACCCCCCTTCCATCAGCATTCCAACAGTTCCAAATCATCTTGGCAAAGCCAATTCCCTTTTACAATGTTGACATTGTAAGACTAAAAGTGAGTGTATCCTATCGCTAGCAAGAGAGGAAGTGACCGCTAATAGGTTATTTATTGAAAACACTGACAAACTTAAGTCAACCTATTAGGAAATAATTATTAATATATAAATATTAAGAAAATATACCTCTGAATTGGTTGACATTAGAGACTTTATGCCAATGTTTGCAACAAAGAAGTTAGTTATTAAGACATTTTTAATGTAGTCATACATCAAATCATGTTATCTGCAGCTGTCACTTAATAAATATTATCAATACCTATAAAATAACAATAACTAGTAAAATGCTATCAATGTTGGCCACAAATAATTATGTTTGAATATTCTCTATTCTTGATGCCTATAATTAAATTTAACAAATGGGCACTTATGATTTTTTTTAAATGCCGTCCATCTATTAGACTACTTGAAATACATTCAACATGAACACAACTATTAGAAGTTAGTTAAAATACATTCCAGGTGGACACAATTTTCTCCAGTCTCTTAATTTTATTGGGAAATGTATTGCTGTTAAACCATAAATTCTCAGATGGTTAAGCCTCCAAAGTCTGAAATTTTCTTTTGGAATGTATAGCTTAAGCTTATTTAAGTGTGAAATACGATTAATTTTCTTAATTTTTATTTTTTGGTTACTGCAATAGGTCCTTAAGCTAAACATACAGCTATAAACATCACAAAAAAAAAGCTATTAAATTATTTAAACACAGACAAAACTATTTGGCTTAGACAATTTCTCGTTTTTAAAAATCAGTTATCCTTCACAAAGCAGATTGCAAGATTTATTTTTAAACCAGTAATTTGGATTAAGGGCGGCCAAAAGAACATTCTAGCATCTTAAAGCACAAATTTCATGTTCAGAAAATATCTCTTCATATAAAAATATGTAGGCCGAAATCAAACTACAAAGTAATCAAGACACAATTTAGAGTAAACGGATTCCTCGAAATAGGTATAACATACGTCACGGATTTATTTTAAGTGAGCACGTCGCGAATACAAATCTTAAATAAATTTCTATAAATCATATTTTAGACAAGAAAAGGAAATTTAGCTGGAAAAAGGTCTAACAGAGTTTCAAGGCCAGGTAAAGCTTCTATTATAAAAATATGTATGGCCATTCTTTTTATACGAATATTCATGACAAATCTCTTGAACGCCATGTTGGCAGCTAAATACCCTCCTCAAAAAACTCTTGACAATCAACTATTAAGAAATATTTTTAACACTATTCACTAGCATATCTTGTTCTAAAGAATTGGCGCCAACAAAAAAAAAGCAGCAACAAAGTTAAAATTACTTTAGAGGGCTTATTTTCCAAAATATTTCACAACTTACCTCCGTTCAGAGTTATACGACATGTTTCACTAACGATTAGAGCGAAGGAAAGAGAAACTCAATTTAATGTAGAGAAAATGTATTCATGGGCGAACATAAATTACGAAAATTCAATGAGTTTAAAAAGTTTTACAAAATTAATATGAAATAATATTTGTTAAAAAGATTAAAATTAAAATATTATATAATAATTTTTAAGCAAACGCAGTATATTTTAAAGGATTAGTTTATGTGGAAGGATACTATAAATAAAATAAAAGAATATAAAATGAAAAGAGAGAAACAAGACGCTCAAACTCAAACACTGACTAATAGTTATATAAACACCCACACTTGCATGTATCGGTTTTTATTAAAAGACATAGATGTCTATTTAATTTTAGTAATGGCTTAAAATAAAACGCAGTGTTCGAAGAAGGTCTGTATTTTATTAATAGAAAGTAATCTTAAGCTATTCACACTATTAGATAAAATCTAAAAAAAATACTTCAATAAAGAGTTCACTCGAAAAACAATGTTAATTAAACAATATCTTTTGAAACTTGAAATTAACCTAATTTAAGTGCTGCTTATACAATTAAATAACATTTTCTTACTATTCGGGTTTATTTTAGTTACTATCATAGATATTACTGTAAAACTACTTCTCGATAACAGAATACAAAATTAAACATTCACCCTTTGTTTTCATAGCTTAAAAAAATGTTAATAGGGTAACAAACAAGTATGGTCATTACAAGTAATTTCAAACATTTGCTGTGTATAATTTGCAGATATAATAGAGCTTCTGATCACACTTTCACTGACTGATTACATGGGCTGTCTTATGCCCCATGTATAGCGAATTAAAAAAACTTTAAATATTCACTATGTACCAATTATAAGCGACATAGTTAAAAATAGTGTATTTAAACTTTATCACAATATATGCAATTGTAACAGTCCCTCATTACAATAAT